>CAUYON010089978.1:0-19813 GCA_963573935.1 Arctocebus calabarensis | reverse complement strand
TAATAAGATGTATGTTTTTAAATTTAAGGCTGCAAAGTGCATTTGGATAAAGTAGAACAGTGAAGAAAAGGAAATTCTATCACTAGGAATTAAAACCTCCTCGATAATAAAGTTAATTAAAACAATACAGAATGGGCTCGGCGCCTGTGGCTCAACGGGTTAAGGCGCCAGCCACGTACACCTGAGCTGGCGGGTTCGAATGCAGCCCGGGCCTGCCAAACAACAATGATGGCTGCAACCAAAAAATGGCCTGGCGTTGTGGCGGGTGCCTGTAATCCTAGCTACTTGGGAGGCGGAGGCAGGAGACTCGCTTGAGCCCAGGAATTGGAGGTTGCTGTGAGCTGTGATGCCACAGCGCTCTATCCAGGGTGACAGCTTGTGGCTCTGTATCAAAAAAAAAAAAAAAAAAACCTTCACTTGGAGATTTGTCAATGCTAGGAGCACAATTTAACAAGAAAAGAATATAATTTATGGTCTTATAACACTTAGCCCGAAAGAATTCCAAAGTGCTCTGGAAATTTTACATAATTCTTTCTAATTCCCATAGCAAACACCCTTATATTCTATTTCCTAAGTGAAAACAAAATTTCCAGTACTTCTTCCCGGTAAGAAGATAAAGGATAAGTGCTTCCAAGCACAGACAAGCCTAGAAAATCCAAACACTTCCTTTCCCCTCCCTCAATGAATCCTCTGTCGTTTTGTGCAATATGTGACCCTTTGCATTCCATGGATGGAATAAAGCACATTATGATGTATCCCTGGTCCCTCATGGGTCCAGTTATGCAGCTGACCCATGTCCTTGAATCCCAAATTATTAATAGCCTAGGTTGTTGTTTAAAAAAAAGAAAAGAAAATCTGCAATTGTGTTAGTTTTTGCAAAAAAGGAAGTGTAATTATGTTAATTCTCTTAAAATGGAGGATGGCGGATGCTCAAGTAAGGACAATATTTGCAGAAACACAATACCAGAGTCTGATTTTAATTGGTGCAAACCAGATCTTTAAAAAACTAACTATACAAATAATTAAATGCAATGAACAATATAGGATTCAATTTTACATAATGGCAACAAAGGCTGATCTGACATTAGAATTATCTGTATTGGAGAAGAACCTCGACAAATAGAACTGCCAACATTAAGAATCTGAATGATAGGTTGGGTGCAGTGAGTCACACCTGCAATCTCAGAACTTTTGGAGGCCAAGGCGGGAGGATTGCTTGAGGCCAACAGTTCAAGACCAGCCTGGGCAACATAACAAGAACCTGTCTCTGCAAAAAATAAGGAAAAATTAACTTTGGTAACATGGTGACATGTACCTGTAGTCCCAACTCTGAGGATTGCTTGAGCCCAGGAGTACAAGGCTGCAGTGAGGTATGACTGCATCACTGCACTCCAGACTCGGCAACAAAGCAAGACCCTGTCTCTACAAAACAAAAATCTAAAAAGTAATTCCCATAGTATTATGCTGTTTCCTGTATCAAGCTAATAGCAATTTAAAAGACTTATTATAAGAAGAAAAGTAACTAAGGAGAATCAGAAGAGACCCAATGTGTAAATGGAGTTGGCTGACTGAAAACAGAATTTCCTAAGGATCCTACTTAAATTGGCTCCAGGAACTGGTCTCACAAAGGGCCACTGGCAGAAAAAAAGTACCAGGGAGTTTCTTTCTTACTTCAGAGATAACTTGTACCAAATCATCATCATTATCGATGGATTTATTTAACCTCAAGTGCTGTGACTACCAGTACAGCAACAGTATACTAACATGATATGTGCTGGGGCAACCAGTTTTACCCACTAGAACACCTGCTTGCACACCCTGGACTGCCCTGCCCAGTGAGGAGGAGCAGCACAAAGGAAGATGATGCAGTGACGCACAGCCTGACCCAGTGTTTTTAAAGAGCTACACCTGCCCCAAAAGAAGATGCATTCTGAATAAGTTCCCCTTTTCACATCTCTGAGCATACCTCACTCATTTGCCACCTTACACTGGGACATCATCCTGTGGACTCTCCTGACTACTGATCTCACAGTTTATACTTCCCTTAAGTTTTGCCTTGTTTTTCTGTTAGCTGTCACGTGAATTGCTGTCCTTTTGAAAACTGCTATAAATTCATCTCTTGGGCTATTGTTCTTTCATCCTGAGCATTTGCCCAGCCCCCCCTTCCCATTTATATTCAACCTGTAGACAGTCTTCTCATCTGCTGGCCTGGTCACGGCAAAGTAACACCATCTGGAAATGCTCATTAATGCTGATTTTGAAACCTGAGGGATTTTCCGAGACGGGACCAGATACAACATACTCACGTGTCACTCATGTGGTCATTTAGTCACTGATTAGGTACTGAAGAAATAAGCTTGTGGTAGAAAATAAGGCAACAGATACCTGTAACCAAGATAGAAACTTGGGCTCCATATGTCTTAGTCTCTGTGTGCGAAGCACAGGTTAGTTTCTAAATGTTAATTAAAAACATATTTCAATATTTATTTATGATTCTCAAAGAAAGTTAAAGGAGTCCCAATTCTATTCTGTAGAGACTTGGATTACCCAGAGGTTCTGATATGCATCTCCACTCTTTCCAGCCCCGGTGGCAGCACACCCTTTCTCTTCGTTCTTCATTTGTTGATGTATTTAGCTGCTTTCACTAAGTCCTCGCCTTTTTCCTATCCCCTTTCATTCCTATTTTTATACAACTTTTTGTTCTTCCACTCCTGAAAAAAAAATCCAGGATTTGGCTAACTCTTGACATGTGGAGGAGGAAGATAGGGAGTGAGGACTGCTGGCAAGAGAACATTTTATCTCCCTTGCACATAAGTAATCATGTGTCAATGAAAATAAAATACTAAGCGCTCCCCAACTGACTTAATGGACTCCCTTTTGACCAATAGTACCCCAGAGAAACCTTAAAAACTGATTTTCCAGCCATGACAGGGTGGGAGGTCAGACATGCCTCCTGATATCCCCTCTCTTTTGGAGTTTAGGCACAACTGACCAACATTAATATTAAAAGAAAGATCATAAAACTGGCAGAATGGACTCTTTGTAGCAATAAGATACCAAATTATACATAAGACCTAAGGCCCTGCCAGTCAACGGTTAGGTCACATATCCTTGCATACTCTAATTACCAAAAGAATTTTCTTTCTTTCTAGCATCTATATAAGCCCTGGCCTCAAGATAAGCAATATTAAAACAATTGCAGCACATTCATCATCAGACACTGACCCCCCACCCCATTCCATAATCAATAACTATATCTTTGATTGGACAAGAGACTGTTTTCAGTAACTTTGTCTTGCTAAGAAGATTGCCAACCATGGACTGGTTCTGGCCAGTTTATAAAGGCTGCTCACTCGATTGCCCTTGTGTTATGAAAAGATCTCTTGATATATAGGGCCTAATTGTAATATATATAAATGTTAAGTCTCTAGCTCCAGATGAACATGGATTGTATTATATAACATGCATATTTCTTCAATATATGTACATTAGGACCACCTTCATAAATATTCATAGCTCCTTCTGTAACCTGTTGAATACGTACGCTTAGCCAACTCATTCAGCATTAATTCCTGTCTTATCCCTCTTCCCTCAAAGTGCCTGTTTTGGGGCTTCAAATCGAGGTTACACTTCCCAACCTATTAGGATGGCCACCTTGCAGGCTGCAATCATTTTTAAGAAATAAGTCTCCAGGTCAGGTGCAGTGGTTAAGGCCTGTAATCCTAGCACTCTGGAGGCCATGGCGGGTGATTGCTTGAGCTCAGGAATTTGAGGCCAGCCTGAGCAAGAATGAGACCCCATCTCTACTAAAAATAGAAAAACTAGCCGGGCATGGTGGCACACACCTATAGGTAGTCCCAGCAACTCAGAAAGCTGAGGCAAGCAGATTGCTCACTTGATTGAGCACAACTGACCAGCCTGGGTCCCAAAAGTTGAATCAACAGGCATAACAGGGGAGAAGGACTATTCTAGGTAAAAGGACTAACACATAAAGATAGGAATATCTGAACAAGGAGGACTCCTGTCCTTTCATAATATCTATAGTTGAGGGTGCATGAGTGGTAAGTGAAGGGAAATGAAGATGAAAGGTGGCAAACATTTTTTCAAGCTAAAGATTGTCTCTGCCCCCATTGACTTCTTTGGAGCCTGGCTACAGCCAAAGAGGTTCGCGTGACAAAAAGACTCTCACACTCAATTATTGCCATTGATGAGGCTCAACGAGGCAAGTTTGGAAATGTATTGAGCCTGAGACAAGTTGATCGGAAAGGTTTTAGTCAATGCTTGTGCCTCCAATGGAAAAACTGATGAGACTGTGTTGCTACAGATATAGAAGTGTTGAAATACAGTAATGAATCTGCATATTCATTCCCTTGGGTAATGGCCCAGGGAGGTTGGCACAGGAATGAATATGGGTAATGAATAAAACATATTTTCTTTTTAGTAAATTTTGTCTGTTTGTTTTTATTGTTGGGGATTCATTGAGGGTACAAGAAACCAGATTACACTGATTGCATTTATTAAGTAAAGTCCCTCTTACAATTGTGTTTTGCCCCCCAAAGGTGTGGCACACACCAAGACCCCACCTCCCTCGCTCCTTTCCTCTCTGCTGTTCCTTTCCCCACTAGTAAATGAGTTTTAAGGGAAGAAAACAAATTATGTAAAATTTCATCAGAAGATTGGTGGATAAGGGCATCAGTAATGGTTTGGATTATATGTACCACATAGGCTGAGTCTGCCACCATACTAAGTGGCTGGCAAGGGAACAATCGCAAAGCTAGAATGGCTGCACTGAATATAGCACTGTTAAGTGGTTGAATCGCCAGGGGTAATACAGTGCTCCCCAATTTTTTGTTGTTTTCAAATGACGAACCCTCCACCACTTTTTCCTGACCCATCAATAAACACAGTCGGAGCATTGGGTATAGGCGTGGAGGAAATTGGATTAAATTGAGTCAGAGGGTGCAGCTGGAGTCCATATATATCTTTAAAAGGGGGGGCTTATAAATTATAATTCTCCAATAAAATCAGAAAGATCAATTTGTAATAACTCATTTTGACTCCCAGCTGCCATAAAACTATCTTTGTCAATCCTAAGGTTTATAATATGAGGGTAATTGCCAGTCAATTGTTGACATCTTAACCAGCCTTGATGAACTGATAAAAATCTTTGGTCAAGTTTTGTAAAAATCCTTCTGGAAGGATAATGGGGTAGGAATAGCCACTCAATGATCCCTAACTGGGGACTAAAATGATGTAAAAGATCTGCTAAAGTACATAGAGTGTTTAATATAGAAACAATAATTGGCTGTTCTTCTTTAATCTGAGTTAAGTTGTCACTTTTCAATTAATTGCTCTCTATGTGAAAATTCTTATCTAGCTTCTTGAGATAATACTTGATAATTCCCTAATTCTAGGGAATCAAGAGTTGGGTCTCCTTTTCAAATATTGAAAAGGTGAGTTAAAGCATGAGTTTGAATACCTAATGACAGACACAACCAATTAATGTGGCCAAATAACTTTTGTAAATCATTGAGTGTAATGTCAGGAATATAAAAAGTAACTCACTGTGGTTGAATGATGTGCACTTCTACAACATATCTGAGATATTGTCAAAGTTTTGGGGTGTGGATTTTTTCTGGAGCAATTTGAAGGCCTGCCAGGGTGAGAGACTCAGTCAGGACATTTGATATTTGAGAAAAGATGGCTATTTTTGTAGCCTAAAATAGAGTTTGTGGGCTACTAAAATATCATCCATATAAAGGTACATTAAAGCTAAAGGGAATTTGGGTGGCATCTGTTGCTCAAAGGAGCAGGGGGTCAGCCCCATATACTGGAGGTATACCCTCGTTCAAACCCAGCCCCAGCCAAAAACTGCAAAAAAAAAAAAAGCTAAAGGGAATTTAATACAAGCTAAAGCCTTTGCCACATATACTTGGCAAATGGTAGGATTATTAATCATTTCCTGGGGCAAAACTCTCCATTGGTAATGTTCCACTGGGGCTCCACAATTAAGGGTAATGACAGAAAAGGCAAATTTTTCTCTATCAGATGGGTGCAAAGGGATATTGAAAAAAATAGTCTTCAGGGACTCTGCAGGCCTGCTCCCAGCCAGGAACTCCACCGGTGACCACACAGCCCCACACCCCAGATGCACAGGGCCTCTGCACCACTGCCCATGGCCAGGGACTCTGCCAGGGACTGTGTGGCTCCACACCCTGCGTCCGCTGGGCCTCAGCATGCCTGCATCCGACCAGGGACTCCAGGAGCAGAACAACCTGCGTCCTCCCTCCTGTACCCTCCATGCCTCTGCACTGGCCCTGTCCATCGGGCCAGGGACTCTGGAAGCCACTGGGCCAGGGCTTTCCCTCCAGAGCCCTCCCTGTCTCTGTGTGGAGCCCTCCTCCTGACCAGAGACTACTGGAACCTTGGGCTCTCTTTACCAAAGTCACCGGGTGCCTGGCAATCCCATAACCCTGTGCAATGTCCCCCACCCTGCTGCTGGATCTGGGGGTGCCACACTCCGGAGCTACTCCCCCAGCCAGAACTCCCTGGCTAGGGCAGTCCCAGAGGAGCTACACAGGATCACTCCCTACAAAGTTCCAGCAACAATAGAGTGATCCTGCTGGGGTCTTAATTTTGGAGAGACACCTACCCAACTCAGAGGACGGCCAGAGGCAACGGTGAAAAACAATCATGGGTGGAATCAATGGAAAAACTCTGGCAATATGAATAATCAGAGTAGATCAACTCCTCCAAGGAATGACAAGGCAGACACAGCACAAGATCCCATGCCTAAACAAATGGCTGAGATGTCAGAAATCGAGTTCAGAATCTAGATAGTAAATAAGATCAACAGAATGGAGGAAAAGATGGGATTAGAATTTCAAGCAGTAATCCAAAAGATGTCTCAAGAATTCAATGAATTCAAAAACAAAATGACAAAAGATTTTGAAAAATTGACACAGAAGTTGCAGCCCTCAAAGATCTGAGAAATACAGTAGAATACCTCAGTAACAGATTGGAGCAAGCAGAAGAAAGGATTTCTGACATGAAGACAAAGCTTTCGAATGCTCCCAAACCTCCAAAGAGCAAGAGAAATGGAAGGCAAAAACAGATCACTCTCTCAAAGACCTCTGGGATAATTAGAAGAAAACCAATATTCGCCTCATAGGGATCCCCGAAAGTGATGAAGACACAAGACACAGAGTATCTTCTTCATGAGATCAACTTCCAGACATGCCAAGAGATTCTGAAATTCAGATAGCAGACAGTTTTAGAACTCCAGCACAACTCAACCTGAATAAGACATCCCTCAGACACATCATAATCAATTTCACTAAGGTTAATATGAAGGAGAAAATTCTGAAAGCAGCCAGATGTAGAAAAACGATAACCTACAAAGAGAAGAACATTAGAATAACTGCAGATCTCTCTGCTGAAACCTTTCAAGCTAGAAGAGGGTGGTCATCAACTTTTAGTATCCTAAAACAAAATAATTTTCAACCCAGAATCCTGTATCCAGCTAAACTGAGTTTAATTTCTGATGGAGAAATTAAATACTTTAATGACATCCACATGTTGAAGAAGTGTGCCATAACTAAAACAGCTCTCCAGGATATTCTCAGACCTATCTTCCATAATGACCAGTGTAATCTTCCACCACAAAAGTAAACCCACTCAGAAACTTGTTCAAATTCCAACTTCCACAGTCATGAAAGGATTAAAAATGTCCACTGGACTTTCAAAAGGCTTATCAATATTTCCGATTAATGTGAATGGTCTAAATTGTCCTCTAAAGAGGCACAGGTTGGCTGACTAGATACAAAAACTCAAGCCAGATATACAAGAATCTCATCTTACCTTAAAAGATAAATATAGATTCAAGGTGAAAGGATGGCCATCTATATTCCAGGCAAATGGAAAGCAGAAAAAAGTACGTGTTGCAATCTTATTTGCAGATAACAATAGGCTTTACCCCAACCAAAATAAGGAAGGATAAGGATGGACACTTCATATTTGTTAAAGGTTCTACTCAATATGAGATTTCAATTATTAATATTTATGCACCCAACCAGAATGCACCTTGATTTATAAGAGAAACTCTAACAGACACGAGCAACTTGATTACCTTCAGTTCTATAGTAGTCAGGGATTTTAACACCCCTTTAGCTGTGCTGGATAGATCCTCCAAAAAAAAGCTAAGCAAAGAAATTTTAGATTTAAAATTAACCATTCAACAACTGGATTTAATAATGTTCAACTGGAACATTTCATCCCAACAAAACTGAATACACATTCTTCTCATCAGCCCACAGAACATACTCTAAAATCGATCAAGTCCTAGGTCACGAGTCTAACTTCAGCAAATTTTAAAAAATAGAAATTATTCCTTGCATCTTCTCAGGCCATCATGGAATAAAAGTTGAACTCAATAACAGGAATATGCATACACATACGAAAACATGGAAGCTAAATAACCTTATGCTGAATGTTAGATGGGTCATAGATGAGATTAAGAAGGAAATTACCAAATTTTTGGAACAAAATGACAATGAAGACATGAATTATCACAACCTCTGGGATACTGCAAAGGCAATCCTAAGAGGGAAATTAATAGCACTGCAAACCTTCCTCAAGAAAACGGAAAGAGAGGAAGTTAACACAAAGGTGGTTTTAACTCTCAGTTACTCTTCCCTCCCTTTGTTCTCCCTCTCATAATTTTCCAAAGGAGTCACTTGCTTCAGAGTGTACCTTTCCCCTTTGGGCTGTGTCCAGGCTCTTTAATTCTCCATAGCTGGACCCAGTTATAGTACACAGATGCTGATGAGTGGTGGGTTACCCCTTCTCCATGTAGGATAACCAAATATTCCACGAACATTTTTAATCTAATTATTCTCCATCATCATCCATTGGTCTGGCTTAATTTCCTCAGTTTTATGCTGAGGCACCACAGGTCTAAGCAAGCTGGCAGAGTGCTCCCATGGAATGGAATTGAATTATACTGGATTTTTTTCCAAGAATAATTTGAAATGAAAGTATTAAAGAAACTGCTTTAACTTTTTTCATTTACCAGTGGGTCCTAATTCTGGCCCAACTGATAATTTCCCTACAATAAAGGTGTTCTTTGTCAAATTGAGAATGGCATTTGTTTGCCCAATGAAAGCCTTTTTTTTACACTTGGGACATACACTTGGAGGTTTACATGCCCTTTGTTCCTTTTCTTTAGCATTCAATGTTCTTTTCCCTTTTAAACATCTTTTCTCTTATGGCCTAGCTTCTCACATTAACCCTCTGATCTTCCAGCTGCCCAATTTGAGTTGTCATGTCATTATAGCATCTATCTGCTTCAACTATAAGATTCCTCTAATCTCTCAACTGTTTTATATCAGCTGCCATGATCTTAATCCAGTCTTTAAGCTGTTCCATCTGATACTTCCACCGATGTGTCTCATTTGTCATGATTTTTCTCTACTGGCTTTTTCTTTTGGCCTTTTACTTTTTACAATCTTTCTCTTTCAACTCTTAGAACCTTTGACTGCCTTAAAGGGACAGGAACTCTTTAGCTATGTTTTACTCTGGAGTCTTAGCTGTTTTACAAAACTTTACTTCCTCTATTTCTTCAACAGCCCCCTTAATCTACCTTAATTCTTTTCTTGTAATCAGAACTATTAACTGCCAAAAAGGGATTCGGGCCTCATCTCTCAAAAGCTACTTCCTGCTGGCAATGGGTGAAGATACAGGGAAAGGAAGTTAGTTCTCTTCCCTATCTTAATAAACTCTTGCAACCTATTCTCAAACTTTTTTCTTTGCTGTTTTACCAAAGGCTTTTCTCACCTCTGAGGATAAAGGCTTGTTTGCTAAAGGTTCTTATCTCCTAGTTCTACCTTTTCTCTTTCCCTTTTGTCTAAAGGTTTTTTTCTGCCTTCATTTTCCCCAGCCACTTCCCAGAAGAGGCTAAAGGCTTTTATTGGCTTTTTTCCCATGGAAGAAATAGTTAGAAATTGGAAAGAGAAAATGTAGGAAAGAAGAGGAAAAACCAAATGAGAAAGGCCTGTTGTTGGCTGTCTTTTTCTTAGATATTTCTTTTCCCTCTAAATATTTCTATTTCTCCTCTCTCTTTTTATTTGCTAGTTAAGTTACCTTGCTCAGGTATATTTTCTCTTAGGTGCCTGAAGGCTATCTACTTTAGCTGGGGGGGGGAGAGAGAGAGAGAGAGAAATAAAGCAGTCTTCTTAGAAAGATAGATCTTAGTCTTTAGCAGAGCTTGCAGGAGAAGAGTCAGAATAACCAGGTCCGTGATAGAACGCACATGCTCCTTGACTGCCTTCTCCTCCAGCTTAATATAAGGCTAATCTCATGCCTCTCAACACCACAGGTGTAGAGACTGCCAATTCACCACTACTTTCATCTTGAGAGCTCTCATGCTTGTTAGGAGAGCTAAATCCCTCTCCATGCCCTTTCCACCAAGGCGTTCCATTATTGAGCTATACAGGTATTTCTTACAACTCTCACTCCTCCTAGCCCTAGGCTATATGGGTTGCAACAAAAGGCTTGTGATTAATTGTTAATAGTCATAAAAGGCTTGTCTCTGCCTAATTTTGTAGTCCAAAAAGATGACTAAAATTTTCTGGGTTGATGTCAGGAATGAGAAATGATCTGTTTCAGAAACAAAGGCTTTAACTATTACTTTCCCACTAGGCTTATCCTTATAAAGACTTTGAGGGATATGGGTGGTAACAGTAACTTTAACATGACTGTCATTGTCAGGCCCAATTATAGCAGGGATAACTTCAAGCTTTTGTCCCCAATGCATTTTTGTACCTACTTTGACTCATAAGGAGTCATGAGGTGGGGACCATGGAGATGAATAGGTAATTCTCTAAATTCTCCTGCCTGATCTAAATTTGTGTCTTCAATTAGCCAAAGAGGATATACAAATTCTAACCATGTAGGGTAGTCAGTCATTAGACATTTGATTGGGCATGCTTTTAATATAAAGATTAATTGAGTCTAGACTTAATTGCTTTTCCTTTAATTCTCCATTTTTGGGTATGTTTTCATGGTGAACATTATTCCATTTGCCTCAATTTTATCCCTATTAGGTAGGTATGGGTTAACTAAACCCCCTTTAGTGCAGTTATTGCTGCAGGGAGTTCTCTGGAAAATTGTTCAGAGACTGACTCTTGTTGTTTTGTGAGGCAATAAAGCTTGCATCCCATTTCCTGTTTAAAGGATTACCCTGAGCATCAAATTTAGAATGTCATCGATTGGCCCAGTGAAACCCTTTACCACATTTGGAACATTTTTTCTTGGGTAATGTAGTGTTGGGACAGCTGTTACTATTATTGAGGGGGCATGCCTTTGAAAATGTCCTTCCTTTCTACATTTATAACATGTGTGGGAACTCTGAAGGGCTATTGCTAAAACGTGGGCTTTATGAGCTTCCGTGCTGATATTTTGAAATGTTTTTATCATGTTGATGAGGTTTATATCTGGATACCGACCGCTTATGCAAGTCAAAGCTTGTTGGCAATCAGAATTAGCATTCTCATAAGCCAATTGGAGGACTGTAATATCAGCTGCTTGAGGACTGTTAATTGGCCATTCATCACACTTTACAAATGGTTCTAAAGTCTAAATAAAGACTCTGGCCCCAGGATGGATGGTAGAAAAGGAGCCAGTAGGCACCTGGCCGTCTGGGATCTTAGCCCGACCATGGCCAGCCACAGATGAGCTCGGGCTTGTTCAAGAACTGTAATTGTTATTGGGGGAGGGTAGTATATGCTCCTGCTTCTATGAACATGTCAAAACTTATTTGGGGTCCTGGTCTAGTGTTATTGTTAGCGAAATGGTGGCTTATATTTTGAAATTCCTGATACCAAACACTAAATGGAGCAGGAGTCACAATGGCTTTTGCCAATAATTTCCAATCCTAGCAGATCATTTCATAACTTTGAACAATAGATATCAAACAAACTTTTGGCAAAAGCACTTTGAATGCCATTCTCTTTTACACTCCATTTTAAGTCTTTGATTATACAAAATGGGAGTTTTTCATGATGGGCACCATGGGTATCATGGAATACAGAGAAACCCTGTGAAGTGACAGCATACAATTTACCCTTTCAAACATTTTGAACTATGAAGGGAGAGGCTTATTTAATTCCATCACAGGAGGAGGAGCTAATGGAGAAATCCCTGCTGGGTTTGAAATAAAGGGATTCTTTTTTTTCAGAGGGTAGTAGTTTGGAGGGTCTGATTTTGATTCAACTGGGAAAGTCTTAGATGGGGGACAACTTCCCTGAATAGGTCGGGAAGCCAAACAGCATTGATTCCAAATAGTTAAACGTTGGACAGTGACTGTCCTGTCCTATTCTCGCCCAGTCTTTTGCATTTAAAGCAGAAGAGCTTCCTCAGCTCTCACGGTTGCCGTGGTCTTTCCGCCTTCCTGCCTCGGAAAATGAAGGAAGACTCCTGTGCTCTTGGCTACTAACAGGTCTGTACAAGCTCCCCACATGGACCTGACCGCTGATGGAACCCAGAACGGGAGCTCGGGAGGACCACCTTATGAAGTGCAGGAGGAGAGAAAAAGGAAGAGAAACAAAGAAATCTCTGAGCTGTTTCCCAAACTTCAATCCTGCCGCGGGTCTTTCCCCAGTACCCCTAGTCCCTTACAAGGAGATTGGAGCTCCGTTCCCTTCCACCAGGGCTTGGGGAGGCAGAAGATCACCACCTCTTTCCCTCTGCTGCCGGCCAGCTGAACCAGTCCAGGGGTCTTCAGAGGGGACATCATCTGCTATTTGTCACCTTGACTTCCTTGGAACCCGGCTAGAGCAGAGGAGGCCGGCGTGACTCTCACGTTCAGCTCTTGCCAGGGCAGTAACTGGTGAGGCTCAAAGCCCTCTGTCCAGTGCACCAGGAAAATGCTGCTCCAACCGGAGGTCCTAGCAGGCTTTTTATTGTGTTTCAACAATAATTTACAATTTAGCATGAGCTGATTTATTTATTATTATTGAGAAGTCATATTTCTGAGGTAACTATGTCCCACCCATATGAGTTGTGGGTGATCTTGCATAAGACCCAAGGAGAATAATATATAGGGGGTGGACAAAGGGTTACAATTAACTTTTTTGTTGTTGTTAGAATCTCACACTGTAGCTCACAGCAACCTCAAACTCTTGCTTCAGTTTTTCTGTTTTTTTGAGAGATGGGGTCTCACTCTTGCTCAGGCTGGTCTCGAAATACTGAGCTCAAATAATCCACCCATATTGGCTTCCCAGAGTGGTAGTATTATAGGTGTGAACCACCACACTCTGCTAGAATTAACTTTTAAAGGGGGACAAATATTGGAAGAGGAAGGAGATGTTACCTTTTAATCTATACTGCAAATCTTTCCCTTCCAGCCCAAGCAGCTGCTTCCTAATTTAATCTTTCAAAACAAGTTCAGTGTTCTACTTGGTGGCTGTATTCAGCTTTCAAGGTAAGGAGCCAGGCTCTTGGCATGATGTTTGAACCCCCTACAAATGCTTCTCTGCTTTTTTTTTTTTCTTTATAGTTTTTCTAGCCTGTCTCCACAAAGGAGCTAGAGCTTTTAAGAACTGTAATTTGGGGCAGCAATTTTGAAAAAGATTGAAGATAAGCAAGGCTGTAGACAAGATTACTTAGCATGCTATAGAAGTAATCTATATATTCTGTGATAAGGGCCTGAAATAGGAGAAGTGGATAGGAAATGAAGTAATTGGTTGAGAAGACATTTGGAAGGTGCAGAAGGAATAAGACTTCATAACTAATTGGATAAGGATAGCAAGGGAGAGGGAGGAGTGTCGGATGGTTGTCTGACTTTCAGCTTGGGGACATGGGACAAATTTTGAGGGATGTTAGAATTCAAGGGAGAAAAGAAGTTTCAGTGCTTGCGGAACAACAAACTGATGAAGACAGTTGTGTGCACGGTACTTGAAAGAGTTCTGAGATGTGAAACGCATTGGCTGCCTGACATCTAGCTAACACCATCCTGGAGTGGTAAGTAATAATCCTTATTCTAAATTTCCTTTTAGGGGGACTTTATAATCAGTCTTGTATTAACCACCTCTACATTTAGTACATATTTTTCAGATAATGTTTCATAATCCTAAATTTGTCATGTTGCAGTTAAAGTCTGCTTAATTGCTGTCTTAGAGGAGGAAGGGCTCCTTAATCTCTTCTGTCTGGAAAAAATTCTTGTGGTGGAAGGACGAATGGTGCCGTCAGCCTTCAACCATGTTATTTCTCAGAATTCCATGTGCCTAGTTCTCTGCTTCAGATGGTGTAGGTGGTTGGCAGTTATTCTGTTGACTAAC
Source organism: Arctocebus calabarensis (assembly GCA_963573935.1). Taxonomy (NCBI): domain Eukaryota; kingdom Metazoa; phylum Chordata; class Mammalia; order Primates; family Lorisidae; genus Arctocebus; species Arctocebus calabarensis. The sequence goes on along the minus strand of CAUYON010089978.1, from coordinate 5,477 downwards.
AGACCTAGTCTAAAAATAAAAAATCTCAGAGTTGTTGAGATACGAGATTATTGACTCAACTCTCCTCTTCACTCTTTTCTCCTCTCCTTTCCTCTCTTCTTTCCTGCCCTTCCCTCCCACCCCCTCCATTCCTCTTCCCTCTCTTCTCTTTCTTTCTTGTTCTTTTTTCTTCTTCTTCTTCTTTTTTTTTTTTTTTTTTTTTTAGACAGAGTCTCACTCTGTTGCCCAATGCTAGATTGCTCTGGCATTAGCCTAGCTCACAGCAACCTCAAACTCCTGGGCTCAAGTGATCTTCTTGTCTTGGCCTCCAAAGTAGCTGAGACTACCAGCACCCTCCCAGCACCAGCCTAATATTTCTATTTTCGGTAGAGATGGGAGTCTTGCTCTTGCTCAAACTGGTCTTGAACTCCTGAGGTGAAGGGATCTTCCTGCCTCAGCATCCCAGAGTGCTAAGATTACAGGTTGAGCCACCATACCTGGCCTTCGAGTTTTCTTCATTCCTCTTTAGCCATGTAGCTTAGTGCTGGTTCTACTGATTAGTATCAACCTAGCATTAAGTAGAATCATTTATTTACATCTCAGTTCCTATATGTTCTAGTCTCTTTTCTTTTTAAAAACTTCATTGTAAAAACAAGTGGTATAAATTCAGAGAAAAAATTGCTCACTATTCTGTCACTTGATTAAATCAATATTTTAATGTGCCTATGTTGCATTCTCATGCTTGTCCACAGACATATTTGATGTTTACTTATGTTTCTTACATAGAACAATTTTAATTCTACATTTTATATTTTCACTTTGCTACTGGAATTTCTTCTTCAGCAGGTCTTTGGTTCTCAGGGATTTAAAGAATGAATCCACAGACCACAGAGCAGTGGTAAGATAGGATTTATTTTACAGAAAAGAATATAGAAAGAAGCAACAGACCTTCTGGCACAGGGAAAAACCAAAGTGGGAAAAAAATCTCTCCCTAAGTTCTTTGTCTAGGAATATATATATATATATATATAAAATCTCCTAACAAATGAATGGATCAATAGAATTGCTTCCGCTGGGGGAGCAAAATATCAGTGTGGTCCCAGGCCTGGGAAATGGAGGGTTCCCCTTTATCCACATGTGCAAAGGCAGAGGGCAGAGTCACTCTGGTTCTCCAGGAGCTGGCAACCTGAAAGTGTCTTCCCCGCAGTTGTCTGGCCCCTCTGGCTACTGGAGCTTCCTGCAGCCCACTCTACCTACCCTCCAGCCCACTGGCTCCTCTGCCCACTGCCTCTACACCAATACTCCGAGGGCAGAGATGACTGGTCCACTCCTCAGCTCCAGCTGCCACCCACCCTGTATCAACTTAACATTATGCCCCATATATTTTCCCATTTAACCACAACTTTACCATTCCTTATGCCTTCCTCCTTTAACATTATAGAATAAGTCCTGCCATAACTTTGTCCATGATATAACATATAGATGCCAATAAACACTTATAAGAATTTTTTTGTGGATGTTATTTGGGTTTATAACCATAAACATTTCACAGCAACTTGCTTTTTAAAAGAATACTACATATATATAGTTTGTTTGTTTGAGACAGAGTCTCACTATGTTACGCTTGGTGGGGTGCCCTGGCATCACAGCTCACAGCAACCTCCAACTCTTAGGCTCAAGCGATTCTCTTGCCTCAGCCTCCCAAGTAGCTGGAACCACAGGTACCTGCCACAATGCCTGGCTATTTTTTGTAGCAGTTGACATTGTTGTTTTGACTGGCTCAGGCCCAATTCGAACCCACCAGCCTCCCTTGGTGTATGTGGCTGGCGCTAAGCCTATACTTGATATTTTTAAACCACATTAATTATTTTTAATAGGTATATATTTTTCTGTACTAGAAATATGCCAGCATAACATTTGAATGTTTTTCAGTTTTTTTCTATTACCAAAAAATGCAATAAACATTTTGGCACATACATCTCTACTTTCACGAAGGACACATAAGTTACTTTTAAAGACCTGAAAAATGTACTGACTAGAAGTAATAAAACCTTAGACCTGAGCTCCATATTAGAAGTCAATTGCCCTGGCCCTCCTCGTGAGACTTTTGCCCGTGGTTAAGGAGCTGGTGGGCCAAAGGGGATCCAGTAACCCCATTTTAAACTATGTCCTTTTACATCCGAGATGCTGAAGTTTCCTACTCAAAAGTCCTCAGCCCTCTTACAGGGCCTGTGAGGATCTCTATTCCAGGTCCATTCTTTTAAAGGCTGCCCATGCCATCATTGCAAATAGCCCTAGGCCTCAAATGTAGTCATGGTACTGAGAGTACAGACAGACCTTGGTCATGCAGGTTGGGGTGTGTGTGTGTGTCTATATGTATATGTAAGACTATTTATTGTCAGTGAAGGATGAGGCTGAGGGTAGGAATAAAATGGGGGTGAGTTAATGGGCCATATGTTGCAGGTGGGAGGCTACCTTTCCTGTGCTACCATGGTCTGAGCCAGAATGCTCAGAAGGGCAATAATTTTAAATTCAAATCAGTTCTTCCAGGTTGTAATGAAGGTATCTTTGTCAAAGTATGATGATAGAACATGTTTTAACAATTTTTTAGCTTGATTCATTTTTAAAAACATAAGTATTTGAATCTTCAGTATGAAAGGCTCCCTTTTGTACTCTGGCCCAGGGCCCGAGAATCTTAGAGGTGAGCTTACTAGTTGGTGTCTATTTTAATTAGTGTTTGCTCTGATTGGTAGACATCTGTGTCATACTAGTTGTTAAATATTTTAAACATCACCTTTGCTTGTTTTTATTTTTTGCGGCATAGATTCCCTAAAGTAGGAGTGCTTGGCAAAAGAGTATGTGTAATTCTAATTTTAATACATATTATATTTATTATTATTTATTTAACATCCATGAAATTGGGATGCATCTTATGATAAAAGGAAAGATTGCCTCCGAGTTTAATTGGCAGTCTTTTTTTTCCTTAGATAAAATAATGGTACACCCTTCAATTGCTATCTTAGATTTGATAAAATACAGTGTACCCCATGGTAGCAATTCCCATACCCACTACTACTGTAGAGGAGTTTCTCCTTTTCATCCATTGCCATGTATTCAATCTTTTGGATCTTTAATACACTCTTTCCTGTAATTTGTATTTCCCCAACTACTAGTGATACTGCGATTTTAAAATATATTTATTGAATATATTTGGATTTCTTTTTCTGTCAATTATTAATTTATATACTTTTTCTGTTTTTTAAATTGTGTTTTTGGTCTCTTTTCTTTTAATTTATAAAAACTCTTAATATAGGTATTCAACTTTTATCAAGCATTTTATTATAAATATTTTCCTTTTATTGACTTTTTTTTCCTTTTCTTTTTTGAGACTTAGTCTTACTCTGTCACCCTAGGTAGAGTGCTGTGGCATCATCTTAGCTCTCAGCAACCTCAAACTCTTGGGCTCAAGCAATCTTCTTGTCTCAGCTTCCTGAGTAGCTGGGACTACAAGTGCTGCTATAATGCCTGCCTAATTTTTTTCTACTTTTAATGGAAACAAGGTCTTGCTCTTGCTCAGGCTGGTCTCAAACCCCTGAGCTGAAGGGATCTACCTGCTTTGGCCACCCAGAGTGGGCGGATTACAGGAGGGAGCCACTGCAGTGGACTGTCTTTGCTTTGTTTATGATGATATTGCTATTTAAACTTTAAAATTTTTATATGATCAAATATATCAGTCTTTTCCATTAGCACCTCTGCTTACAATATCTTTCCTCTCTGAGATTACACATGAACTGTAAATTTTAAGAAAACTTTGAACAACATCAAAGAGTGTTCAGTTTAAATAAGTGTGTTTCTCATCCCTAATTCTGGTTTTCTCAATTCCTCTCACCAAAGGCAAAACTGACAAGTTTCTTTATTGCCTGTAAGGAAATATTTCCTCTATGTATCTCCCTCCCACACTTGTTTAAAAATGATTGTAAACTATACTTTGTCTATTTTTATTTGTTGATTTACTAATATATCATATTAGTAAAGATAGATTGTTCCTTTTAAAACTTCCATAATTTCCTACTGCATCCTATTGCCATAACTTATTAAGCTTGCCTCCACTGAATTCCATGCTAAAAATGTATCTCTACACTGAGACCCAAATAGCATCAGGCTTCTACAATATTTGTGCTCAATAAACCCATTTCTCAAGCTGACATCGAAACAAGCCTCCATAAATTTAAAGTATTGAAATCACACAAAATATGTTCTCTGGACACATGGAATAAAATAACAGATAAAAAATTAGGAAATACACAAATATGTAGAAATTAAACAATACGCTCTTAACCAATGAATTGAAAGAAATCACAAGGGAAATTTGAAAATACATTGGGAACAATGAAAATGAAAACACATATACCAAAATATATGAGATGCAGCTAAAGTTGTGCTAGGTGGAAATTTATAGCTATAAGTACCTGTATTTAAAAGCAGATTTTTATATTTAAAAAAAAAGGTAAGGTAAAAATTCATTAAAAGTAATAAAAGTAAATGAAACAGAATACCGAAAAACAATAGATAAAATTAATAAAACAAGATGTTGGTTCTTTGAGAAAGCAACACAATTGAAAAACTTCTAACTTGACTTAAAAAAAATGAGACTTAAATTACAAAAATCAGGAATGAAAGAGAGGACGTTACTACTGTCAGTATGTAACTTATAAGTAGCATATATTACTTATAGGTGACAGTATGCAAGATTGATAAGAGAACACTATGAGAAATTGTGTGCTACAAGTTGTTAATAGTTAGATAATCTGCATGAATGGACAAATTCTTAGACACAAACTTCTGAAACCTAAGAAGAAAACAATAATAGAACTCTAACAAGAGACTGAGTTAGCGAAAAACAAAAACAAAAATACCCAAACAGAAAGGTCAGAACCAGATAAAGAAGATTTCATTGATGAAGTCTACCAACTTTTTTCCTTTTTTTCTCCTCTTTTTTTAAATAATTTTATTAAATCATAATTGTGTACATTGGTGCAATCATGAGGCACAATGTGCTTACTTTATATACAATCAGAAATATTTTGATCATACTGTTAGAGATAGCCTGCATGGCATTTTCTTAATCACTATATGAAGACATTGATATTCTACATTTAATAAGTTTCACCAGTACCCTGCTAAGATGCACTGTAGATATGATCCCACTAATTGCCCTCCCTCCACCCATCCTCCCCCATTCCCTCCCCTCCCTTTCCCTTTCCCCTGTATTCTTGTGTTATAATTGTGTTTTAGCCTTCATATGAAAGCTATAAATTAGTTTCATATTAGGGCTGAGTACATTGGATACTTTTTCTTCCATTCTTTTTTTTTTTTTTAATAATTTTATTGAATCATAATTATGTACATTGGTGCAATCACAGGGCACGATTCATATACATTCAGAAATATTTTGATCATACTGTTACAGATATCCTTCATGGCATTTCCTTGATCAC
>CAUYON010089976.1:0-11349 GCA_963573935.1 Arctocebus calabarensis | reverse complement strand
GCCGGGCATTGTGGCGGGTGCCTGTAGTCCCAGCTACTAGGGAGGCGGAGGCAGGAGACTCCCTTGAGCCCAGGAATTGGAGGTTGCTGTGAACTGTGATGCCACAGCACTCTATCCAGGGTGACAGCTTGAGGCTCTGTCTCAAAACAAAAAAAAAGAAAAGAAAAAGAGGCGGCACCTGTGGCTCGGTGAGTAGGGCACTGGTCCCATATACCGGAGGTGGCAGGTTCAAACCCGGCCCTAGCCAAAAAAAAAAGAAAATCATTATATAATAATAAAACAGACCAAGTCTTCAAGTGGCTATAATAATGGTAAATATACATGTATGCAACATCAAAGAATCTAAGTATATAATGCAAATATTAATAGATCTGAAAGGAAAACTAGACTACAATATGGTAGGCAACTCCAATATTATACTTTCAGTAATGGACAGATCATCCAGACAGAAAATCAGTGAGGAAAACACATACTTGAACTATACTCCAGACCAGAAAAATGAAACAGATATATATAGAACATTCCATACATTTATAGGAGAATACACATTTTTCATAAGTACACATGGAAGGTTCTCCAGGATAGCTCATATGTTAGACCACAAAATAAGTCAGAACAAATTTAAGATGACTGAAATCACATCAAACATCATTTCCAACCACAATAGTATGAAACTAGAAATCAATAATAGGAGAGATTTTGAAAAATTCACAAACATGTGGAAATTGAAAAAAAAGGTATCCCCAAAAGCCAAAGAGATAATGTGATACACTAGAAAGCAGGGTTTTTTGCTTCAGAGGAATCATGACTCTATAGACTCCATGAAGAAAACAGAAGACCCCCCAAAGGGGGGATTAGTGGAACCTTTATCTGAGTTCCCTAAGGGGCCTGAGTCATTCTACATCAATTGCTTTGCTTGTATTTATGTAAACATGACACAAAATAATGTCATAGCTAGCCTTAAAAATTTTCATGGCAAAGTTAAAGAATAAAAACCTGACCTTAAACAAAGATAAAATCCTTTGTATGCTCCCCTAAAAGAATAACTACTCCTAGAGAAATAATGACAAAGCCCAGTTAACCTCCTGGCGTAGTGGTTAAAAAACCCAGTGGGCTTTTTTTGTTTTTTTTGTTTTTTTCTTGAGACAAAGTCACCTGCTAAAGCGCAATGGCATCATTAGTGCAGGGGCACATCACAACTCACTGCAACCTCAAACTCCTGGGCTCAAGCCATCTTCTTGCCTCAGCCCCCCCAATAGCTGGGACTATAAGCATACGCCACCACACCTGGCTAATTTTCTATTTTTAGTAGAGACAAGATCTCACTCTTGCTCAAGCTGGTCTCAAGCTCCTGAGCCCAAGCAATTCTCCTGCCTCAGCCTACCAGAGTGCTATGATTATAGGTGAGAGCCACCAAGCCCAGTCCTAAAATAAAATGTTGTGCTTTTGTTCCAGCAGCCTGGTTTCAAATCCGAGTCAAGGAATGAGTCTCCTTTTGTTTGGTAGTCATGTAACTCTTTAACTTTTATAGGTACTCATTTATTATTGATCCCTTTCCTTTCCTTAGACAATTCTGATTTCTGCCTGCTTCTGTCTGTGGGGGGCACAGGAAGCTTTGGGGCCTTTGTGGATAGAGATATTCAGCTGACAAGCTGATACCCTAGAGAATATAGACAGATAGGGGTTGTACCCCCTTTGTGACTAACAAAACCTTCCTTTCTCTGAGCTGTTTGTGGATTGTTTTGGATCTTATGAAAACTGCTTCCACATCTTTGGAGACACTTTTATGCACCCTTGGTTAAAGCACAAACTTGGGTAAGCTTAATTTAAAAGTTGTCTTTCGTTTTGAAAAAAAGTTCAAAAGCCAGAAATATCAGCTGTTTTTCCTGGCTAAAATCTGCTCCCATTTACTTTTCTTCCTCCCTCCTCTTCCTCCTCCTCCTTCCTGTCTTCAGTACCACACTAAAGAAGAAAAAAATTGGAACTTAGAATACAGGGATAAATTTCTAGACACATAAAACCTACCAATACTGAATCACAAAGAAACAGAAAATCTGAATAGACCAATAATAAGGAGATTGAGTCAGTCATAAAAAGCCTCCCATCAAAGAAAAGCCCAGGACTTGATGACTTTACTCGTAATTCTACCAAATATTTAAAGAACTAATACCAATCCTCAAACTCTTGCCAAAAAAATCAAAGATGGGGGAATACTTCTGTCTTAGTCCATTTGTGTTGCCACAAAGGAATACCTAAAATGGGTTAATTTTATAAGGAAAGAGGTTCACAGTTCTGCAGGTTGTATTAGAAGGTATAGAGCATGCATCTGTATCTGGGGAGGGCCTCAACCTGCTTCCACTCACTACAGAATGCAAATGTGAGCCCAGTACATGAAGCCAGGAACAAAAAAGAGGTGCCAGACTCTTTTCAACAATCAGTTCCCACAGAAATTAAGAGTGAGAATTCATTCAGCCAGTGACAGTGACTAAGAGTAAAAACTCACTCATTCCTGCAAGAATGGCACCAAGCCATTCCTAAAGGATCTGCTCCCACAACTAGAAGGCCTCCAACCATACCACCTCCAACACTGGGGATCAAATTTCAACATCAGAATTGTCAGGGCCAAACAAATCATATCTAAACTATAGCATTCCACTCCTGGCCCCCTAATTCTCATGTCCTTCTCACATTCAAAATACAATCATTCCACCCTAGAAGTCACCAAAACTTTTAACGTGTTCCAGCACCAACTCAAAAGCCCAAAGGCTCACCTGAGAATCAAGGCGAGTTCCCTAGAGCTATGAGCCCATAAAATAAAATAAAATAAATGGTATTTATTTCCAATATACAATGGTGGAACACACATTAGTTAAAATTTCCTTTTTAAAAGGGAGAAATTGGTCAAAAGAGAAGGGCAGGGAACACCACATAAGTCTAAAACCCAGCAGGACAGACATTTCAATTCAACTTTAAGCTCCAAAATAACCTCCCTTGATTACGAATGCTGCATTCTGGGCACACTGATGTGAGGAGTGGGCTCCCGAGGCCTCAAGCAGCCCTGCCCCCAAGGCTTTGCTGGGCATAGGCCATATGTCTGCTCTTAAAGTCCAGTGCCTATGGCCTTTCCTGACTAAGAGTTCACATTGCTGATGGCTCTGTAATTCTGAGATCTGGAAAGTGACGGTCCTACTCCCACAGCTATGCAGAATCTCTATGGGGGTTCCCCCATCCTACTTGGCACTGCCCTGTTTGGGATCTTTACGGAGATCCTGCCCCTGACGAGTCTTCCTCAGTACCCAGGATTTCAGATACATCCTCTGAAATCTAGGTGGAAACTTCCACCACTCTTGCATTCTGCAACACTTGCAAACCTATACCACCTGACTATAAGCTGCCAAGGCTATGCCCTCTGGAACAGCAGCCCAAGCATCATCAAGGGTCCTTCTAGCCAGGGATGGTGCCAAAGGATCAGAGCCAAAGCAGCAGGGAGCTTCCAACCATTCTGTCCTTCCAGTCCTCTGGGCCTGTGATGGGAGGGACTGTAAAGATTTCTCTGCTATCAGCACCTTTTCCCCATCCTTCTGACTATTAGCACATGGCTCCTCTTTATCCAGATTAACCTCTCTAGCAAGTGGTTGCTCAGCTGCATTCTTAGATTCCTTGCCTGAAAACACTCTTTCCTTCTTTACCACATAGCCAGGCCACAAATTTTCCAGATTTTTACTTTCTGCTTCCTTTTTAATTATGAATTCCAACTTTAAGTCATGTCTTTGCACCCATATCTGATTGTAGGCTATGAGAAGCAACCACATAGCTTCTTGAACATGTTGCTGCTTAGAAATTTCTTCCACAAGATATCCTTAAGATCACTCTTAAATTCAACTGTCCATAAAGTCCAGAGCTATAGACTCAATGTAGCCAAGTATTCGCTAAGACATAAAAAGGGGGACCAGTTATGCTTCAGTTCCAAATAAATTCCTCATTTCTACATGAGATATCATCAGCATTTGTCTCTATATATCTAGCAAAATTTGGTCACAGCCACTTACTCAATTTCTAAGAAGTTCCAAAGTTTCCCTTGTCTTTCTATCTTCTGAGCTCTCCAAACTCTTCCCCTTTCTGCCCTCTGTTCTATTCCTATTCTCTTAGCTACTCCAAACTCATCTCCTGAAATTTGCCCACTTATAAAAACAACATGAAAAATGAAGTATAAAGAAATAAAGTAAGAATCTACCTGAAGTCTTGCTAGTTGTGCAGTACGGGCTACTATTTTATTGTATGGCTCAACAATTTTTGCTTTCATCCTACAAGGGAGAAAAAAGAAAATAAACTCATTTTTAAAACATCAATAGATAAAAACATTTCTATTCCACTTACTTATAAAATAAAGAATAGTACCTGTCAACAGCTCCCTGTAAGGCCCCAATTCTCATCTGCATCATCTGAAGAACACCTAGGAGAATATAACAGCTTACATTAGCTTTACAAATTTACAAGGAGTCAATTGAGTAAAAAGTTAAATTTTAAAAACATATATAATTAATGTACACAGCTATGATTTAATTTTAAAAAATACATAAGTTTAACTTTTTCTGTCATCATCTCAATTCAACCAATATCTTTTCTCTGATTCTGGAACTAGACAGTGGGAATGGTTGCAAAACATTGTAAGCATACTTAATGCCACTGAACTGTATATTTTAAAAATGGTAAATTTGATGTTATGTGTATTTTACTACAATTACCAAAAAAAAAAAAAAAAAAAAAAAGCCTGTATGATCTTCCATGGGTTCCCTTTTGCTCCATCACTCTTGTATTAAAACTATAGACCACAGTTTGGTCCCCAAGGCTGGTATAATCTGAAAATGGTGTACTCCATTCAATCTTTGTCCCCATTCCCATGTTCCTACCAGATAAACTCCTACTGTATTTCAAGCCTCAGCTTAACAGAAACAATTATTAAACGATTCACCAACTAATTTAGTCTCTCATTATTATCTTCTACAGAACACTATACTTTTACTTCATGGCACTAATTATGTTAGGTAATTACATATCTACCTGCATATCTATCTGATGTTTTACTCCCCCAGTAGGCTATAAATTCCCAATGTGAAGGAAAGTATCTTTTCATTCACTTACTGTATCAGGTGGGAAAATTTAAGTTCATGAACTCATTTTAGAAAAAGTGCTACCTATCTCCTTACTGAATATCACTACAGTCACCTCCAAAGTCCTCCCCTTGGGAAGCTATGCACCAATGCCAGCACCTAGTCCATCCTTCAAGCAACTTTAGGACTTGTTTTCTAGAATGGTCATCAGAGCTGTCATTAAGCAAAGTGTGACAATTAAGTTCACAAATTCATCCTAGAAAAGTGCTTCAAAGGTAACCATAGTGATATTCAGCAATGGAGCACTTTTTCTAGGATGAATCAAAGCCTAACCTAGCATCCTTCCCAGAGTAAGTAGTCAATAAATATTTGTTGAATTAATGAATTATATGCTATATAAATAATAAACATGGACAGCAAGTATATTATTGCCTATACTCTCTAGGCTTACAATATAAGGAAGAAACTTTACAAAACTGTAAAAACATTTTCAGAAAGATCTTAAATTTTATTTAGACTTTCAATTAGTACAGATAATTATTTTGAATTCCACTTTTTAAAACTCAGTTTCAATATTCAACTGGCATAGTTATAGCTTTGAAAACATAATACTCCAAATCAATTTAAGAATAAACATGTTATCATATATTAAATAAAGTAACATTAGAACCAGTAAGTATTTCTATCAGCATATAAGTATGCATTAATATGACTCAGTCCAACAGAGTCCCCTATGGACCCAAAGACTACCACTAATTTGTTGGCTTTACAGTTTGTTCATCATAAACTCAAAGAATGAACTGCCCTTCCTGGTTACCACCATTTCCTTAAACCTTATTCTCCCCACAACTCATTATAGGTTTTCACCAATACTCTGCTATAACAGATCTTCTCAATGGCACTAGAAATCTCAAAGTTGCCAAACTTTTTTTTTTGAGACACAGTCTCACTTTGTCGCCCTTGGTACAATGCCATGGTGTCACAGCTCACAGCAAACTCCGGCTATTGGGGTTAGGCGATTCTCTTGCCTCAGCCTCTGGAGTAGCTGGGACTACAGGGGCCTGCCACAAGGCCCAGCTATTATTTTGTTGCAATTTGGCCGGACTTGGGTTTGAACCCGCCACCCTCGGTATATGGGGCTGGCGCCCTACTCACTGAACTACAGGCGCCACCAAAGTTGCCAAATTCTATTGTCAGTTCTGTCTTCTTATCGTGTTTAAACTCTTAGCAATTCATGACAGTTGAGCACTTCCTCCATGAAACATTATTTTTGTCTAGTCTTCCAAATCATCACACGTCCTGGGTTTCCTTCTATCTCATTTGCTGTTCCTATTTCTCTTCTGTTACATCTCCACATGGAGCACCCCCAAGACTTGATCCTCAACTATCTTCTGTCCTCCACCTACAGACTTTCATGAATTTCATTTACTGACAATGTTTTCAATACTATCTGTTCAATAAAATACTGATTTTATACACATATGCATTCACACATATCTCTACACAGAAAGATTTTCTTTATATCTTCCTATCTATAGTCTTGTTTTCCCCCTCCTTTCCTCTCTTTTCCTCCCTCCTTCCCTTTTCTTGGGCTCTGTTATGTCAAAATTAAGATGCCCAATACTGTATAACTTCTGCCCCACACTCAACCCATCAATACTCATAATCCTCTTCAGTCTATCTCACCGCAGTTATTCCTACCATCATCATCTATCCAATTTTTCAGACCAAAATTCTAGGAATCACTTGTCAGTTCCTTCATCTCCCATCAACAAATCCTACTAGCTCTGCCTCCATACTACCCCAGCCACTAACACATAATCCAAGGCACCATCAAATTCTAGTATTCTAATGGCTTCTAAACCAGTATCCCTGATTCCATGCCTACCTTTCTATAGTGCTACTAAACTATTTAAAGTATTAATTTCATCATATAATACCTTGATTAAAACCAATGGTTTGGCTCAGTGCCTGTAGCTCAGTGGTTAGGGCACTGGCCACATGCACTAGGGCTAGTGGGTTTGAACCCAAGCAGGGCCTGCTAAACAACAATGACAATAATAACAAAAAAAAATAGCCTGGTGTTGTGATGGGTGCCTGTAGTCCCAGCTACTTTGGAGGAAGAGGCAAGAGACTCGCTTGAGCCCAGGAATTAGAGGCTACTGTGAGCTATGATGCCATAGCACTCTATCCAGGGTGACAGTTTGAGGCTCTGCCTCAAAAAAAAAAAAAAAAAAAAGAGAATGCATGAAGATAGGGCGGCGCCTATGGCTCAATAGGGTAGGGCACTGGCCCCATATGCCGGAGCTAGCGGGTTCAAACCCAGCCCAGGCCAAAAAAAACTGCAAAAAAGAAAAAAAGAATGAATGAAGATAAATACATGCACAAAAGAAATCAGACAATTGGTGCATTGAAATATTAAGCAATAATAATAATGCAAAGAAAGTAACATTTATATTGTCAGATAAGAGTATGTCTATCATAGAATGTTTTAACTCTGAGGCTCAGTATGGAGTCATCAGTTAACGTCTTATTATTTTTTTTCCCAAAGTCTCAAAAAATAGACAACTACTATTTATAAATAAAAGTAAAAGATAATTTCAAAACACAGATTATGCCAAATCTTATACACAATAGAAAAAGAAAAAATACTTCAAAATCATTCTACTTAATCTGGATACACCTAATATTAAAATTGGAGTAAATATATTATTATAAAGGGGAAATCACAAACATTTCACTTATAAATGATGATGTGATATCCTAAACATATTAAAAAGTTGAATTAAAAATTAATATTTAAGCAATATGTTTGGTCAAAATTAAACCCAGTTTATGTGAGAATTAATCACTATTTTCTTTTTTTTTCCTTCTTTTCCTTGCCATCCCTCCCTCCCTCCTTCTCTGTCTGCTTGCCCCTTTGCCCATGCCCCAACATGTCATTAATTGTCATTAACTGTCCTCATATCAAAGTTGAATACATAGGATTCATACTTCTCCATTCCTGTGATGCTTCACTAAGAATAATGTGTTCTACATCCATCCAAGTTAGTACAAATGCTGTAAAATCTCCATTTTTGATGGCTACATAATATTCCATGGTATACATATACCACAGTTTACCAATCCATTCCTGGGTTGAAGGACAGTTAGGCTGTTTAAACATTTTAGCAATTGTAAATTGGACTGCGATAAACAGCCTAGTACAAGTGTCTTTATAATAAGTTTTTTTTTTCTTCTGGATAGATGCCCAGTAATGGGATTGCAGGATCAAACGGGAGGTCTAGGTTGAGTTCTCTGAGGTTTCTCCATACTTCCTTCCAAAAAGGTTGTATTAGTTTGCAGTCCCACCAGCAGTGTAAAAGTGTTCCTTTCTCTTCACATCCACTCCAGCATCTGCAGTTTTGAGATTTTGTGATATAGGCCATTCTCACTGGGGTTAGATGATATCTCATGGTGGTTTTAATTTCCATTTCTCTAATAATAAGGGATGATGAGCAGTTCTACATGTGTTTACTAGCCATTCGTCTGTCATCTTTAGAGAAGATTCTATTCATCTCTCTTCCCCATTGATGTAAGGGACTGTTGAGGTTTTCTGTGTGGATTTAATTGAAGTTCTGTATAGATCCTGGTTATTAAACTTTTGTCTGATTCAGAATATGCGAATATCCTTTCCTATTGTGTAGGTTGTCAAGGTCTCCTTGGCTGGACAAAAGCTTTTCAGTTTAATTAAATCCCATTTGTTTATTATTGTTGTTGTTGCTATCGCCATGGCAGTCTTCCTCATAAGGTCTTTCCCTAGGCCAATATCGTCCAATGTTTTTCCAATTCTTTCTTTGAGAATTTTTATCGTTCTGTGCCTTAAATTTAAGTCCTTTATCCATCTTGAATCAATTTTTGTGAATGGAGAAAGATGCGGGTCCAGTTTCAGTCTTTTACATGAGGACATCCAATTCTCCCAGCACCATTTATTGAATAGGGAGTCTTTCCCCCAGTGGACACTCTTGTTTGATTTATCGAAGATTCAGTGGCTGTAAGTTGTTGCTTTCATTTCCAGGTTTTCTATTCGATTCCAAATGTCTATGTCTCTATTTTTGTTCCAGTACCATGCTGTCTTGACCACTATGGCCTTGTAATACAACTTAAAATCTGGTATGGTGATACCCCCAGCTTTGTTTTTATTACTAAGAACTGCCTTAGCTGTACAGGGTCTTTTCTGGTTCTATACAAAACACAGAATCATTTTTTCCAAGTCTTGAAAGTAGGATGTTGGTATTTTAATAGGCATGATGTTGAATTGGTAAATTGCTCTGGGAAGTATAGACATTTTAATGAGGCATGAGGATGGTATGTTCTTTCATTTGTTAAAGTCCTCTGCTATTTCCTTTCTTAGGGTTTCATAATTTTCTTTATAGAGATCCTTCACCTCTTTTCTTAGCTATATTCCTAAGCTACCAAAACCTATGGGATACAGCAAAAGTAGTTCTGAGTGGAAAATTTATCGCTTTAGAAGCCTATATTTGAAAAACAGAAAGAGAGCACATCAATAAACTCATAAGCCAGCTGATGGAACTGGAAAAAGAAGAACAATATAAGCCTAAACCCAGCAGAAGAAAAGAAATATCCAAAATTAAATCAGAGATCAATGAAATTGAAAACAAAAGAATCATTCAGAAAATTAATGAAACAAGGAGTTGGTTTTTTGAAAAAATAAATAAAATAGATGAACCTTTGGTCAGACTAATTAGAAATAGAAAAGTAAAATCTCTAGTCACCTCAATCAGAAATGACAAAGGGGAAATTACAACTGATGCCACAGAGATATAAGAGATTATCTCTGAATACTACCAGAAACTTTATGCCCAGAAATTTGACAAGGTAAAGGAAATGAATCAATATTTGGAATCACACCCTCTCCCTAGACTTAGCCAGGAAGAAATAGACCTCCTAAACAGACCAATTTCAAGCTCTGAGCTTAAAGAAACAATAAAAAATCTTCCAACAAAAAAAAGGCCTGGTCCGGATGGCTTCACACCAGAAGTCCATCAAACCTTCAAGAAAGAGCTTATTCTCATACTACAGAAATTATTCCAAAAAATTGAGGAGGAAAGAATCTTCCCCAACACGTTCTATGAAGCAAACATCACCCTGATACCAAAACCAAGAAAAGACCCAACTAAAAAGGAGAACTTCAGACCAGTTTCACTAATGAATATATATGCAAAAATTCTCAACAAAATCCTAGCCAATAGATTACAGCTTATCATCAAAAAAGTTATACATCATGATAAAGTAGGTTTCATTCCAAGGATGCAAGCCTGGTTTAAAGTATCCAAGTCCATAAACATTATCCACCATATTAATAGAAGTAAAAACAAAGACCACATAATCCTCTCAAAAGATGCAGAAAAAGCATTCGATAAAATCCAACATCCTTTTCTAATAAGAACACTGAGGAGCATAGGCATAGGTGGCACATTCCTTAAACTGATCGAAGCTATCTATGACAAAACCTCAGCTAATATTTTACTGAATGGAGTAAAACTGAAAGCTTTTCCTCTTAGAACTGAAACCAGACAAGGTTATCCTCTGTCACCATTACTATTCAACATAGTGCTAGAAGTTCTAGCTAATACAATTAGACAAGACAAGAAAATAAAGGGCATCCAGATGGGTGTAGAGGAGGTCAAACTCTCCCTTTTTGCTGATGATATGATCTTATACTTAGAGAACCCTAAAGACACAACCACAAGACTTCCACTCTTGGAAGTCATCAAAAAATACAGTAATGTCTCAGGATATAAAATCAATGTCCGTAAGTCAGTTGCCTTTGTATACGTCAAAAACAGCCAAGATGAGAGGTTTTTATTTTTCTTTTTTTGAGAGAATCATATGGTCTTTATTTTTTGTTTATGTGCTGGATTACATTTATAGATTTATGTATATTAAACCAGCCTTGAGACCCTGGGATAAAGCCCACTTGGTCATGGTGCATCATTTGCTTGATGTGTTGTTGGATTCTGTTTGTTAGTATCTTGTTAAATGTTTTTGCATCAATATTCATTAGTGATATTGGTCTATAGTTTTCTTTTCTTGGTGGGTCTCTCCCTGGTTTAGGGATCAAGGTGATATTTGCTTCATAGAATGTGTTGGGTAGTATTCCTTCCTTTTCTATATTTTGGAAGAGGTTTAGTAATATAGGTACTAGTTCTTCTTTAAAGGTTTGGTAGAATTCTGA
>CAUYON010089970.1:0-45558 GCA_963573935.1 Arctocebus calabarensis | reverse complement strand
GCACACTTGTTCTAAAGTCTCATTTAAATCTCTAATATGTTTATTTAATTTCTTTTTAGAGGATCTGTCCAGCTCTGAGAGAGGGATGCTGAAGTCCACTGTTATTATGGTGTTAGAGGATATCATATTGCTCAGACTAAGCAAGGTCTGTTTCAAGAATCTGGGAGCATTGAAATTGGGTGCATAAATATTTAAAATTGAAATGTCTTCTTGTTGTATTTTTCCCTTAACCAATATGAAGTGACCATCATTATCTTTTTTTACTTTACTTGCTTTAAATCCACATGTATCTGAGAATAAGATTGCAACCTTTCTTTTCTTCTGAGTTCTGCTTACATGAAAAATTGACTTCCAACCCTTAACTCTGAGTTTTAATTTACCTTTTGATGTGAGGTGTGTTTCCTGAAGAGAGTAAATAGATGGCTTGTGTTTTTTAATCCAATCAGCCAATCTATGCCTCTTCAGTGGGGATTTCAAGCCATTGACATTTATTGAGATAACTGATAAGGGTGGTAGTGTTCTATTCATCTTATTTTGTGAAAGTCCATTGGTTAGTTTTGTCTTTTGTATCATTGCAGAAACAAGATTCTGTCCTATAATTTCTGGGTATTTATTTTGCTGAAGGTCCATTATGATGGTCAGTGTGTAGGACAGGTTGAAATATTTCCTGCAAAACTGCTCTTGTTGTGGCAAATTTCCTCAATGTTTGCATATCAATAAAAGATTTGATTTCTCCATCAATTTTAAAGCTTAGCTTGGCAGGGTATAGAATTCTGGGCTGGAAATTGTTCAGTTTAAGTAAGTTAAAGATAGATGACCATTGTCTTCTGGCTTGAAAAGTTTCGTTAGAGAAGTCCATGGTCACCCTGATATGTTTGCCCCTGGAGGTCAGTCAGTGCTTACTCCTCGAAGCTTGCAAGATCTTTTCTTTTGTCTTGACTTTAGATAAATTCATCACAATATGCCTTTGAGAAGTTCTATTTGAGTTGAGGCGACCAGGGGACCGATATCCCTCTGAAAGGAGTATGTCAGAATCTTTGGTGATATTTGGGAAATTTTCTTTTTTTTTTTGAGACAGAGCCTCAAGCTGTCACCCTGGATAGAGTGCTGTGGCATTACAACTCAAAGCAACCTCCAATTCCTGGGCTCAAGCGAGTCTCCTGCCTCTGCCTCCCAAGTAGCTGGGACTACAGGCGCCTGCCACAACGCCGGGCTATTTTTTGGTTGCAGCTGTCCTTGTTGTTTGACAGCTTGGGGCTGGTTTGAGCCCACGAGCTCAGGTGTATGTGGCTGGCACCTTAGCCCGTTGAGCCACAGGCGCCGAGCCGATATTTGGAAAATTTTCATTTACAATATTCTCTAGAAGGGCTTCCATTCCTTTGGGGCATTCTTCTTTCCCTTCTGGGATACCTATAACTCGTATATTTAAACACTTCTTAGAGTCCCATAATTCTGTCAATGAATATGCTGCTTTCTCTCTCTTCTTTTCAGCTTGTTTAACTATCTGAGTTATCTCAAGAACTTTGTCCTCTATCTCTGAGATTCCTTCTTCTGCAAGGTCTAATCTGTTGTTGATACTTTCTATTGCATCCTTAAGTTCCCTAATTGACTGCTTCAGTTCCTTCAACTCTGCTATATCCTTTCTATATTCTTCGTATTGTTCATCTCTTATTTGATTCTGTTTTTGAATTTCCTTTCGGTTATTATACACTTTCTTAGTAATTTCTTTCATTGTTTTTTGATTGTTTTCCACTTTCTCAGCAATTTCCTTCTTTGTTTTCATTATCTGTATTTTAAATTCCCCTTCTGTCATTTCTAACATTTCTTTACAGGGGGAATCTTCTGCCATAGCTATCTCACAATCCCTAGAAGGGGTTACTCTGACCTGGGATTTCATGTTGCCAGGATTTTTCTGCTGATTCTTCTTCACGAGTGCTTTCTTGTACCTGTTTCCTTACCCTAATTTTCCTTTCACTTCTTGCTCTTTAAGTTACTGTACTGCTGACCTAAAGTTTTAATGATTCCTGTTGGTGCAAGACCAGAAGGATGAAAAGATTGAAGAGCAAGAAGGGGAAAAAAAAAATTAAAGAAGAGAAAAAATAAAATAAAAAAGAGAAAGAAGAGGGGGTGAGTAAAAGGAAATATTGACAAAAAGAAGAAAGGCACTGAAAGAAAGAAACAGGAGAAACATAAGTGTGTAGTAGGGTACCATGGCCCACCCTTAAAGACCCCCAGCCTCTGGGGGTGCTGGGCTGGGTGATTCCCTTGAGGTCAATAGCTCTTTGACAGCCAGCTCAGACACAATACTCCACCTCCACCAGGTAGAGAGGAAAGACAAAAATACTGTAAATCAAACCGAAACAAACAAGCAAAGACCCTTAAGGGATAAAATTAGGAGGAAAAAAAAATAATAGAGACAGAAACATTAGCAAAAATGAAATTCTAATTGTTAAAGAAAGCAAAAATGGAAGGTTGTATTTAAACTAGAATGGTGAAAAAAAAAAAAAGAAAAAATGTCAAGGAAAATGTTGAAATAAAACAAAAACAAAACCCCCCAAACCAAGAACCAAACAGTATATATATCTTGCTAACTATTGACCGGGCAACAGGTGAACTACAGAGGTATGAGATGTTAATCACAATGTTGATACAGCTGTACGAGATGGGGACTGGAGGCCTCTGCTGATTTCTCAGACCCTGCAGGCTTGGGAGCCCAAATGACTCCTCAGCCCATTCAAAAGACACTCCACGCCATGAACCTTGGCCAAGCAGAAGCTTTCCAGGGAAAGCACTTATCCCTGGGATCTCTCCTGGTGTGGCTGCCTGCTTATCCAGTGAGCCAAATCCGGTCTCCCTCTATGCCCCTGAGGTCCATGGCTGTTAATCTGCCAAACACTTGGATCTCCCCACTTTCCCAGTGTCTCAATCCCCGCCTTTGGGCAGCTCAGTCACTAGATTACTTGCCCAAGATCTCCCGGCTGATCCTTGTGCTGCAACACACAGGGGCAGCCCACAGCTGAATGATAATTAGCTCCTTTCTGGCTCAGCGGCTCAGTCTGGGGCCCCCGACAACACCCAAAGTCATCCACACACTGGCCCAAGATCTACCAAGGCAGTTCAATAGAGTGTCCACGTCCAAAAAAACCAAAACAGCTCACAGGTAAGGCTTTTCCTGCTTGCAATCTTGCCATTGCTATGGTTACAGCTGCAGGCAGGCTCCTATGGAACAAACACCTACCACTTGCCAGTTTTCCACCGCTTCTGTCCTCCTTGTGGGGTCCAGAAGTTTCTCACTGACTTCCTGTATCATACCAAAGGGAAGCCTCTGGGCAAAACCCACCAGTTAGAGATGCCTGGAGTCTTCTCTCCCCACTCTCACTGTGCCTGGCTACACAGAAGCTGCTACTTGGCGGCCATCTTCAATCAGGTGTGAGGAACATTCTTCAGAATAGACTATATCTTAGATATCAACGAATTCAAAAAAGGTCTAAATTACATTGAATATCTTTTTTGACCACAATGGAATAAAACTAGAAATCAATCATTAGAAAAACATTAGAAACTACACAAACACAGCACATTGAAAAGATCATTCATCATAAGAGGTGATGCAAAGAAGTTTTGATGTACACAAATCAATAAACATGTTACGGCATTTTGACAGAACCAAGAACCAAAATTATATGATCATTTTTGTAAATGCTGAAAAAGAAATCAGCAAGATTTGACGTCTCTTTATGATCAAAAACTCTCAGGAAACTAGATACATAGGAACATATCTCAAAATAATAAAGTTCATATATGACAAACCCACAACTAACATTATGCTGAATGGGGAAAAATTAAAAAATCTTTCCTCTATGATAAGGAAGAAGACAAGGATGCCCACTTTGCTTTTATTATATTTTATTTTATTTTTATTATTTGGGATTCATTGAGGGATTAGGGTTACACTGATTGCATTTGTTAGACACAGTCCCTCTTATAACTGTGTTGTACAACTAAGAGGTGTGCCATACACTGCAATCCCCATCCCCTCTTCCTACCTGCTCATTCCACTACCCCCGCCCCTTGAATTAGCTCATCTACTGCCTTCATATTAGAATAGAGTACATTGGATTCTTGCTTCTTCATTCTTGTGATGCTTTGTTAAGAAGAATGTGGTCCACTTCCATTCAGGTTAATACAAAAGATGTAAAGTCTCCATCTTTTTTAGTGAAGGATGCCCAGTTTGATCACTTCAATTCATCACACTACTTGAAGTGCTGGTCAAAACAATTAGGCAAGAGAAAGAAGGGCATTCAGATTTTAAGGAAAGAAGCCAAATTATCCTTGTTTGCCGATGATATGATCTAATATTTAAAGAAATCTAAAGACTCTGCCAAAAAATATTAATAAACAAATTAGGAAGAAAGAATTCAAATTAGTCTTGTTCATATATAATGTGATTTTAAATTTAAAAAATCGTAAAAACATCACAAAAAATTTTAAAAAAACAATTAAGTATTTTTTACTAGTATGAAATTCATATAACATAAAATTAATCATTTTAAAGTATACTGATCAGTGGCATTTAGTACACTCCTAATGTTATAAAACTACCAACTCCAACTAGTTCCAAAACATTTTCATTATCCCAGAAGAAAACCTTTTACTTATTAAGCAGGGTCTCCCAGTTTTCTCTTTCCCTTTAGAGCTTGCAAACCACCAATCTGCTTTCTGTCTCCATAGATCTACCTACTCTGGATGTTTCACAAAAATGGAATCTTGCAATATGTAACCTTTTGTGTCTGGCTTCTTTCACTTAGCATATATTTTCAAGGTTCATTCTTGTTGTAACATGTGTTGATGCTTTATTACTTTTTATAGTTGAGTAATATTCCAATGCATGTATATTTTGGAATGTATGTATGTACCACATTTTGTTTATCCATTTATCCATTGATGGATATTGGAGTTGTTTTCACCTTTTGACTATTGCAAATAGTGCTGGTATGAATATTTGTATACAAGTATTTGAGTACTGGTTTTCAATACTTTTGTGTATATACTTAAGAATGGAACTTCTGGGTGATAAAGTAATTCTATATTTAATTTTCTGAGGAACTGTCAAACTGTTTATGAAGTGGCTGCACACCATTCCACATTCTCACAAGCAATGTTTTGGGGTTCCAATTTCCCTACATCTTCATCAACACTTGTTATTGTGTGCCTTTTTGGTAATAATCATCCTGGTGAGTATGACATGATATCTCATTGTGGTTTTGATTTGCTTTTCTCTGATGACTCATGGTGTTGAGTATTTATTCACATATTTATTGGAAATTCATATATCTTTTCCGGGGAAATGTCTGTTCATATCCTTTGCTTGCTATTTAATTAAATTATTTGTCTCTTAATTATCAAATTGTAAGCCTTATTTATGTATTCTGGATGCAAATACCTTAACAGGTAAATGATTTGAAAATAGTTTCTTTTATTCTTTGATCTGTGTTTTCACTTTCTTTATGTTATTATTTGCAGAACTAAAGTATGCAATTTTGAGGAAGTCCAATTTATCTATTTTTTTCTTTTTTCACTCATGCTTTGGCATCGTGTGCATGAAAACATTATCTGAGCCAAGGTCACAAGATATACTTGTATGTTTTATTTTATTCTAATAATTTTATAGTGTTAGTTCTTTGACAGACCACTCTTTGCACAGTACCATCTTAGAGCACTTGTCTATCCAAAAACATATAATACCTTAGTCAGAGGAATCATGCTACTAGTGGAACCTCAGCTTTAAGTGAGATTGATGAGGGAGATATTTTTGTTTAAGACAAGTCTTCTAGCACCTTTCAAATTATGTCAGCTTGGGACAGCCAACTCACCTATGTGTAGACAGGTCCCATTTGGCTCACTTGACAGTGAGGAATGGTGTGGATAAAAGTAGAAAATGTGAAGTCACAGTGACCCTAGTTTCAAATTTTTACTTTGCCATTTAATCAGCTGAGCAGCTCAACTTCTTTAAATTTGATTAGTCCCTATCTCATAGGGTTGTTGAGAGGATTAAATGAAATAATGCATTAAAGACATCTAGCACAATGTTCAGACTACTGTAATCACTCCATGAAAGTTGGCTGCTGCTATGATTATTGGCTTCCAAGTAATTGGATGTTAGTGCCGTGTAAGTTGAGGGATGAGAAAGCAACTACATATAAAATTACAATTTTGCCAATGATGGCGTAGTGCTGAATTCAAGCAGTATTTAACCATGTTTTAAAGGACACAATTTGGGGGAAATGTTGATTCTTTAAAAAGTCAATCCCCAGAGGGCCATAAAACCTATTTTAATCACTACAACTAATTACAAAGAAGTATAAATCAATAAACTTTACTTAATGGTCTAAAATATAATAAAGAAAACCATCATTAACAATTATCCAGGAAGCTATTGTCCTTAACAGTGAGATGATGTAAAAGTTGGATGTGAAGAATAAATTTTATTATTTGAAAACTGTAACTGTTAACAAGGCTCTCAGGGAAATTCTTAAATCAGCACAGAGTCATGGCTTTTCAGAATGATTATTCACTTTAGGTCACTTGAATGTATCTTCTCTAAACTGTACGTATGCTTGTGCTGGTACTGACCTCAGTTTTCAGTGTTTTTCAGCACCTTTCTCAGCTCAAAACCATCCCCCTTCCCACTCTCCTCTTAAAGCTGCAACACTATTTTAGAGGCTAACTCAAGTCATACTGTATTTAAAAAGCTTAGATCTTTTTTCTCAGCCCTGTGGAGTCATCACTGGCTCAAGTCCAGGAGTCCCAGGGCTATCACCTAAATTCCCAGCTTGTCTTGCTGCCCCTCTGACTTGGACAGCAAATGCCCTCAAGGGTTTCTGAGCTAAAGAACTCTCTGCTCATTATGACCCCAAGCAGGACTGGGCTTGCTTCTTGACACCCTATTTATTCTCAATGGTGTGTTTTCCCAGGGATAGAACTTACATGTGAATGCCATATGAGTGGCAGGGCCTTGTTATCATAAATGATGATGATTGACAATTTCCTGCTCTTAAACTTGAGTGTGCTTCTGAGATCTATTCCCTTGGATCCTGTCTATATACCTAGTCACATCTTTGCTTCATAGGCCACACTGGAACCTAAGAAGCCTTCTGGACAGTATAGCTTTCCAACCTAGCTTCTGTCCTACCCTATTTGCACCTGCTTACACTGCAATGGGCGATATCAGAGAAATGAAAAACTGGCTCAGTGTGATGCCAAGAAATAGACAAGAAAATCTTGCATGGCAGTAAGAAGAACTGGATTTGGCATTGACTCTGTAAATAACTAACCTTCATATCCAGGGATTTCCCTTAGCTAAATCAAAGAGGCAATGAGATCACAAAATAAAAATTAATAGCCTAAACATGCATTGGAAAGTCATCACACAAACAAGAAATCATGCTATTGTTGGCTGATCAGAGACCTCAAATAGAATAAAGGGTTTTATAATCAGAGCTAAGAGAGAATCTAAAATAGCAGTGGTTAAATAAGGTAGAACCTCATTTCCTTCCAATATAAAAACAATTTGGAAATGGGAAGTCTAGAGTTGGAATGGTAGCTCAGCAGTTGTCAGGGACCAGGTTTCTATTAGCTTTCTGGGCCATGCTAACATGTGGTTTCCATCTTCAAAATCACCTTGTAGCCCAAGATGCCTGCTGGGCCTCCATCCATATTATAAATGTCAGAAAAGAGAAAAGAAAGAAAAAAGAAACATTTCTTAATTAAGTCAAGCTCTTTTGAAGTGACCTTCCTAAAAGTTCCACATTTCTACCTGCATCCTATCAGCTAGAAAACTGTCACATGTCCACATCTGACTGCAAATAAGCCTGGAACAGACTGTCTTTTATTTAGGGGTACTACCCCTGAGAATGGGTACTATGGATGGTAGAAAGAATTGTGCCAAATGCAGTCACTTGAAACCAGATGAAATGCCAATATTCTTTGAGAGAGAGTTTAAAGTGGTAACAGTGAATGTTTTGTCTTTGTGATTGGCTCAAATAACATAAATGAGATCCAAGCACTTGTTTATTTATTTTTATTTATTTATTTATTTTGAGACAGAGCCTCAAGCTGTCACCCTGGATAGTGTGCTCGTGGCATCACAGCTCACAGCAACCTCCAATTCCTGGGCTCAAGTGAGTCTCCTGCCTCCGCCTCCCAAGTAGCTGGGACTATAGGCATCTGCCACAATGCCTGGCCATTTTTTGGTTGCAGCCGTTATTGTTGTTTGGCGGGCCTAGGCTGGATTCGAACCCGCCAGCTCAGGTGTACGTGGCTGGCGCTTTAGCCCGTTGAGCCACAGGCGCCGAGCCCCAAGCACTTGTTTTGTGCTAAGCATTAGAGAGATGGTAGTGAGCTGAACATCCCCTGCCTTCAGAACGTTTACAGTATACATCTGTCCTGCAAAGAAGTGTGCAATTACACACATAGTTTGGGTTGTTGCTAGGACACCTTGTGAGATGGTTGGACTTTGTGCATTCAACTGTGTAGAGAGAGACAAAGGAGCTGTCTTCATTGCTCATGGAGGCTGCAAGAAGCACCCCATTAAATGACAGTGATCATGCATCCTTGCCACACTGACAGCATTTCTTTTCTCTAACCTTCCTCACTGCTGTCTTAACTCTAACTCTTAGATGAAAGAGCTCCTGTAGGTTTGATCTTACTCTCATTCTTCTTTTATTTTCCACAGAGCTGAGGCCATACTCCCTGCCTAGTTTAAGGAAATTGGGAAGTGATGTCTCCCTTTCTTTGCCTGTGGCAAACAGACTAGCAATTACTCAGGCACTCTGAGGATCGAAAGCACTAGTCAGAAATGTCTGATCTGCCCCAACAAGAAATACTTTATTGGTTGAGCCAGGACTTTTGCTTTGATTTGCAATAGCCCTTTCTGATCTTATATTTTAGTTTGGAACTAAAATAGAGAATTTTACTTGTACTGCCTATATTCTTCATTACCTATTATTTGGATTGACCTTGGAATTTTGACATGACAAAATAGTCAAAGAAAAGAGCACAGCATTTTTCTTCTGTCATTTTGTGGAGCCAAGAATTTTTACTTGTCCTTCTGAAGAGTGGCTTTATTTTTAGCCCTCTTTAGATGGATGTCCTGTCTGTGTCCACAAGACAGCTCACATAACCCAATGCTATCCACTTTTAGGAAGAAATTCTTTCTTGTTCCAACTTAAAAGCGTAAAATATTACTAGGAGAGGAAAGAGGTGTTCACTATTCTTAATGAGAAAATGTATGGGGTAAATGACACATTTACATATCATGTATTAGATTTCCTTGATTCTTTTTCTACAAAGCTTTTGGTTTTTGGCGTGTGATATGATGGCTGCTTGGAGGATTGTTAGGCTCTAAGTCTAGGACTTGCAAGTCTGATGAAATAGGCCATGAGAATAAGGTCAACAGGAGTCCCTTAACACTTGGAGAGATGTACAGTAGAGCTTCTTTGGACCTGGGAATTTAAGTGGAGAACTGGAAGGCATCAATGCAGTTTTGACATTCTCAGCAGCGAAACCCAATAGTTTTCCACACTAAACTTGCCCATTACTTCAATTCAGAGCTATGTCACAGTTAACAACTCCAAGGTTTTGCAGACATACTTGTCAAGTTCTACGGTTCTAATTTCTCTTTTGCTATAAAGAATTTGCTGAGAGTTGAGCACTGATAACTTTGAGATATTTAAAGCTGCAATTGGAAAGAAAAGAATGACATCCCAGGCTGATTTATACTGCCAGTCCATGCAGCTGCAGGACAAAGACTTCAATTGCAAATCTGCTTGTTACCTCTTTCTCTGAACTTGTGGGCCGAGCCGCTTCTCTTGGTCTGAGAACCTAGCTGATCCCAGTGTCATTGGGTTCTATAGAAAATGACCTCTGCTGTCCCCTGTGGCCAGTCATAAAGCCAGGTGATCTCCCAAATAATTTTCTGTCACCTTTGATATCACTGGCTCAAAGTACAAAGCAAAGGATGCTGGGCTTCCGTCCTTATGTGCAGTTAATGGGGCTTACCTCAGAACAGTCCTCCAACCTGACTGTTCACATTACCTTCCTAACATGGCTGCCAGTTTCAGAAATGTGTGTCATGTCTGAAGGTCTATGTGAGTCCCAGGTCCAGTCCCAGGCCCTTCTTAGAAGAACAGCTCAAAGAGAACATCCTTTGTTACAGCACCTTCACATTCGTTTCCAGTATTGGTTGCTGGGAACCTGTCCTCAGATTCCAGTGACAGTGAGTAGCCTTCACTGTCAAGACTTCTTTCATCTTTCACTGGCTAGGAAGAAAATGACAAATAAGTATTGCTCTTTTGGTTCTTAATGTGGCTGCCAAGACAAGAACATTTATCTAAAGAGTAAATTGTGATGCTTTTTTTGATCGTTCATGATAATAAAGCTGGGGGTAGTATTAAATATTATGGTGATGCATTTTAAACTTTTCTTGAAATCTGTTAAGAGACGCCAGTGTAAGGTGTTCCTTTCGTCAGGATTGTCTTTGGCAGCCTTAGGTTCGGAGGTCATCCACGGTGGATTTCTATGTAGCTGGGAGTGCCTTAGAATTCTTGACCTCAAAGAGGTCTCCATTTTGGCCCTTCTTTCTCTCTTATCTGCAGAATTGGGGGCATAAAGTGATCTCATGGGCTTGTATTTAACACCACAGTAAAGAGGGAAGCACGTTATCAACCCCATCACTGACACTGTTGGAAAACCTATCCAGAATTTAGAACATTCCTTTACCTGTTCAAAGATCCTAACATGATGTAGAGGTCTCCAGATGCTGACAATAGCCAAAGGCTAGCCTAGGCTTTAATAATCATTTTTGAAGGAATTCTGTTTTCAAAAATAATTTATTCAAACATTTTTATGCTAAAATAATTCTAAAAAGTATTAGTTTCTCTTAGTCTCCCCCAAGCAAATGTGCATTTAACTACGTGAACACAGTTGTTACTTCATAGTTTTTTATTATAGACTTTTTTTATCCACATGAATGTTAAAGAAACTACAACAGAGTTAAATACCATTTTTGATAACGTGATTATATTCTTAATTACACTCAATATTAAACTGTGAAATATTTCCAGAGGAATACAATCTCCATTCATACAGCAGGCAAAGTACCAGAGAGGAAGGGGCCACATGGAAGTCTGTTCTGTTTGCTGTGAAAAGCAGGTCTGTCTGGCTGGTGCTTTCCCATCTGTTGAAACATGGTCTCCACACTTAGGACAGGTTTTGTGGGTTTTTTCCCCCCACCAAGAATCACTTTTTCAAAAGCAAAAGAAGCTCTCTAGCTGCTCTCTCCGTGTGTACAGCTTTGAGACCGCTTGGGACCTTCCAGGGATTTCCCACCTCGGTTGGCTAACAGCACTTCCCAAGCTCTGGGTTCAGTTGTCCTTTAAAAACACAAAGACTCAAACTTTGGTTCCACCAAAAGATGCGACAAGCATTGACGGCTCTGATTGGCTCCCCCCACCCCCCACTAATGGATGGCTGCTACAGTCTATTTTATGTGGTCGTCCATGCTGTGTTGAGGTCACTTGTCCTTAGGTTCTCCCGAACCTGATTCCCAAGCCCTTTCAATTCGCAGTCTTTATGTGGGTCAGAAGTGCTCAGTGGCAGGCTGTATCTTACAAGAGAACAAGGGTAAGTAGTTCTGTGCACCTGGGATAAGACAAAAGCATAGAATGACAAGCTGAGCATCATGCTATCAGATAATTAGAAACAGTTAAAGTTAATTTAGTGTACTCTTAAGAGAAGACATTTTTAGGACAGTTTGAATAAAATTTCTTAAAAAGTGACTAGAAAAGCATGTTGCTTTTTTCACTTGTCTGCTATCCTAGGTTATACGTCTTTGATAATGTTGATCCAAACTAGAACTATTAAATCAAAGTGGGCTGGTTTGCTGGGCTTTCTCTATAGTTAAGTTACTTAGTTAGGTTCTAGAAATTCAGGTTTGTTGTTGGGCAAACATGAAGGCAACCAGCAGTGAAAGGGGCAGACAGAATTTCATGCTCTAGTGCCCCGCTGACTTTTTCTAGAATAGTCTGAGTTACGTTTATCTTTCTTGTCCTGGAGCATGAGGGCAAATGTAGAGATATGAGTGAAGTGTGATTTAAAATCAATGAAACCATAAGATTGGCTATTAACTGCATCTTTATAACTGGTAATAGATGATGTGAATTAGGCCACAATTTCAGGTGATGAACCAGAGGAGAGCAGATGAAGTGTGGGCTGCAGAGCCGGGGGGTCTGGCACAGATCCGGCCACTTTCTAGCAGTGAGACCGCAGACATTCTCTGCACATCAGCTTTCTCTGCTGCAAGGTGGTGAAAGTAGCAATACTTATCTGAACTTATCTGAGTTGTTCTGAAGATTAAATGAGATAATTTTACATAAAGTGCCTGGAAAAGCCACAGTGGGGCATGTGGCTCTTCTCAGTGGAGATTCTTGAAAGAACCTCTGAAGTCTGACTCAAGATGAAGAAATGGATATACTATTCCCCTTCTTTATCTCTAATCTATACAAAGAGAAGACACAGAGAGTGTTCAATTATAATCCCTCAACATCCTTTTAATAGTTTTTTCTTATTATTACTTTTATAGCAATTATTCCAGAAGTGAAATAAAAACTATGAGAGTTTACCAAACAGATAGATATTGTTAACACAGGAAAAAATAATATTTTCAGAATCTCCAGAAGAATAGAAAGTAGCAATTTGTGATGAATAAAATGAAGACATAAGGCAAGAGAAGGTGGGTCCTTTCCTTGGGTGTTAGATGTGGTCTTGAGCTGCATTTAATAAAAGCAGCCCCTTTGTGGGAAAGGCAGAAGGTGGACACACAAAAGTAACATCCAAAATTTTAGAGCTGGTAGACACTTTGAATTCAGTCACCTGCATTTATAGGTCACAGAGAGACTCAAAAGAGATTAAACGATGTTACTTAAATTAACATCTGGAGGTAGTGTTGGATTTAGAACCCAGTCTTCTTCACCATCAGTCCAAGATCCAAGGAATGCCGGGAAGTGGCGTTCAGATCAAATAGCTCTGGATTGACTCCTGGCTCTATCACAGCTATGTGACCACCCTGAGTCTCAGTGTTCTCAAGTATGCAATGGGGATAATACTAGGATCTACATTATAGAGTTGTAAGGATAATGCAGCAAAGAATTTAGTCCACTATCTGCCGTAGTTAGTGGTCAGTAAATGATAGTTATTATCATTTCCAGCTTAGTTGATGAACTTCTGTGTGACTATGAAAGAGTAGCTCAGTGGTTAGGGCACCAGGGACACACCCCGAGGCTGGCAGATTGAAACCGGGCCCAGGCCTACTATAACAACAACGACAACTACAACAAAAAACAGCCCAGCGTTGTGGTGGGTGCCTGTAGTCCTCACTACTTGGGAGGCTGAGGCAAGAGAATCGCTTAAGCCCAAGATTTTGAGGTTGCTGTGAGCTGTGACCACCACTGAGTGGAGTGCTGGCCAAACAATAAATAAATAAATAAATAAGAAAGAGCTATTTCCCATGATTCACTTTCTACTTATGTAAAATGATCTAATTCTTCTCTGTGAAAGATGTGGGTGTTTCAACCAGTTAACTTGAATGAAAAAAAATATATATATATACATATATATTTTTTCTTTTTGCTAAGACCAAGAATTTCCTTGGAGATATTTGTAAAATGTTTAAAGGTGGCTTGAAAGAAAATGAGTGTAAAGTAGTAATTAAATCAGTGTTATTAATATCATAATACTTTTATTTGGGATCTAGATTTCATACAGATTATACTGGGGTGTCTGCGCAGGAACTGGGTCACAGAAATAGCTAGAGGTGAGGAGGACCATCAGGAACACTTCTGGTGTTAAAAATGGGCCCAGATGAAAGGATAACACACACAACATTTTGAAATATTTTTCAGATCTTTTTCGTTGTACTCACAGCTCATGATGAAGCCACTATGCAGAGGAGTACAATGTCTAAGCTAATAGAGCTTGTTTTAGTAGGTAGTCTGAAGATAAATGAAATGCATTTTACACAATGAAATGCTTTGTAGTTAAACAAATAATTCATTGTCCCAAAGGGGACTATGACTCAGTTGGAGAAAGGTTTAGGTAAATCCATGGGTAATGGATATTTAAGGAGTTATTAAGGGAAAGTTAAGAATATTCAGTATATATGCCTAAATTTTGAGGTTAACATTGTTTAGAACAACAATTTGGCTCTTCTAATGGAAGTCAGTATCTTGGCCTGGGTGAACCTCTATTTTGATTCAACATGGAATTTCTTATGTTCTAATGCAAGGTAAAAAAGATTTGTAGAGTGGTGATATGTGACAGTCTTTGCTCAGCTTATTAAATGGATTGCCTGTGGTTTTGAAAAGCTTCCTCCTCTTAACAATCATATTGGAATCCACTGGGTGGCAAGAACACGGCACACTACCTTAAGGGTCACTCTTGCAGAAGACATTAATGCATCAGCCCCTAATTTGGAAACCTGTGGTCACTCTGCAAGACAGAAATTCACCTCTCTCCATTGGTATAATGATTCTTATTTTGCAATCTCTCTTGGGGTAACTCCTTACAGGATTGGCATGTTGAGAATAAGAGATTGCTTCTAACAACATGGTTGTGATTCTCTGCTTAGCTGATTTAGCTAAGCATTTAAGTAACCACTAATCTTCTGAAAGCACCAGGGTCTACTTAGAGAATTCCCTGTAGTCTGCAAGAATGGAAACAAAATCAGCATGGAGGAAGCATTAGTTACTAAACAAAAATCAATCTTTTTTTCTATCTAGCTGCATGCTATGTCACTTTCAGAGGTGTGGTTTCTGGGCAGCAAGTCTTCATTTTATAAGTGCAAGAAGAGCTCATGTCTAACAAGGAGGGAAGATGGGTTGGGGAAGTGGAAGAAGTAAAAAGAGAGTTTATTAAAGTTCCTAAGGATAAATCAAACCACATTTTAATGGATGAATATCACAAACACTGCGTAAAATAGGCCAGACACAAGAGAACATTCTATACAATGTCACTTACATAAAGCTCAAAAACAGGCAAAATTAGCCTTTGTTGGGGGATGAGAGTGAGAGAAACTGGCCCTGGGCACGGGCTATTACTGGGTGCTAGAAAGCTAAGTGAGCTCATTTAGTGAAAATTCACTGAATTTTGATTTGTAAACTTCATGATTTGTATGACTTTATGATTTATAGATATCACTGTATGTGTGTTATATTTCAATAAAGAGATTATCTTTATCACATTTAATATTTTCTCTTCAATATGAAAGAAAATTAGTTTGACATGTTCAACTCTTACACACATAGGGTTTATCAGAATTAATTTGGAATTAATTATTGCCTCAATTACCTTGATATTCTGAGTTAAGATTTACTGAATCTCAATATTGAAAACTTTTCATTTCAAACTTCCAGTGCAAGTCTGTTCTACTACAACGAGAAAGAAATTGCCCAGAGTCAACTTCAGATTTAATAAAAATAATGTATAGAACAGAGCCAAATTAACAGGCAAATTTGTGTATAACTTCATGCGAATGGAACCAGAATGATTTATTCTCTGAGCATCCCTGTTGCAGAATCACTTGCTCTCAGGGAACAGGAAGTCCATTCATAAGGAAAAGGTAGGCACTGGATCTAAAGTTGGAAGTCCTAGAATCTCTTCTTAGCTTTGCAACATGGATACAAAATGTCATTATCTCTTTTCTCTATGCCTCAGCTCCCCCAGGGTAAATTAAGGGAAAACATATGAACGAGAGACTATTTTGGGAATGCGTGCTGATGAAACGCGACATAATTATCATTACCTGATACAAATACTGAAGATTACCACTAATAAAGATGGCAAGAGATGACACTGTCATCTGCATATAGTGGATGAGACTTGTGATATGCAGAAGAGAGGCATGAAGGGGAGAAAGAACTATGAGCCTGCATTACAGAAAATTCTTTTTGTCAATAAATTCCATTTAGTTGAAAATATTCCAAAGGGAAGGAGTGGGAAAAATCATTCTGATGAAAGTGGATCAGACTGATAAATGGTCATAGCCCTAACAGGCCATGAGCACTAATAAATGCCACCTCTGGAATCTGAGTTTTTTCCTGATTTAGCAATTCTCATTATTAGATCATCCTAACATATTGTAAGTGAAACAATAATGTTCTAGTTTTTGCATCCTCACATTTCTAATATTACATATGTCTTCTTTCATAGAATAAAAAATTGCTTTTGAGCCAGGCACCATGGCTCATGCCTGTAATTCTAGCACTCTGGGAGGCTAATGCAGGTGCATTGCTTGAGCTCAGGAGTTCCAGACCAGCCTGAGCAAGAGTGAGATCCTATAAATTAGCTGAGTGTAATGGCTCACACCCTGAGCCACAGCTACTCAGGAGTCTGAGGCACTGAGTCAAGCTTGCAAGAATGGAAACAAAAGACTGAATACTCTTAAAGAGGACTGCTCAAGCCCAAGAGTTTGAGGTTGCTGTGAGCTATGATGCTACCGCACTCTATCCAGGGAGGCAGAGTGAGACTCTGTCTCAAAAAAAAAAAAAATTGCTTTTGAAATATTTAGTTATGTTGTGAATATAGACATTAAATTTTCACTGTCTGCTTTTCTTTAAGAATACAGAAAAATTGTCTTTTAAGTTGTTCCCAGGGATGTGATCTTGAACTCGGTTTCAGCTGTTAGGGAAACTATATTATAGGCTTAGGGAAAGAATGAATTACTATTCCTTGAGCAATTCTCAAAGGTCTATATTGTCTCCAGTTATTCATATCACAATCTGTAGTAGCTCACTGAAAGTCAGATTCCAGGAAGACTTTTTGGAAGCAAAGGAGGGACAGAGAAAATGAGACACCGTAAGGATGACCGCTGACGCTGCAGTTTCCTTTAGAGGAGCAGTAATCAGAGTGTCAGACAGAACAACAAAGAGCAGAAAATCTTAAAGCAGAATGAGGATCACTTCTGCATATGGAATAGAAAATTTCCTTAGTTTAGGAATTTTCCATGGAATTTATAAGAAGCATTTGGGCATTCATTTAGGAAGTCCCATCCACAGATGAGGAATTTCACTGGTTTATTGATTCAAACACAGGATGTAACTTTACCCATCCCTTGGGCTACTTCAAATACATCAAAAAGTAACACATCCAAGCAATAACAATATAGAGAATTAAGAAAATCTCTTTCCTCTGATGATCTTACCTTTTAGCTCTTGCTGAGATGGGCACCAAGCTTTTCTTTCCTGATCAAACTTGCTGCATAGGGGATCTGCAAGATAAAGGAAAAAGGAAAGAAAGAAAGGAAGGAAGGAAGGAAGGAAGGAAGGAAGGAAGGAAGGAAGGAAGCCATCCAGGTAAGCTAAATTTGTAGACAGATTTGTAATGAAGACCCTTCATCATGCCTAACAATCGGAATGCCAAAAGGCCCTCCCTGAGGAGAAGAGGTCTCCATCTGCTCAGCATCAGACATAACTCCACGGAATGGAAAATAAGACCTTGAGAATTCTACCCAGACAAATTTGAATATTACTTTTGAATAAAAACTTATTACATGTAGTGTGCTTCTTTTCATTAGAAAACTCAAATGGTGGAGATTAGACTACATTTAGAGTATTATTTAAATCTGCCTCTCCACTAGTCAGTTAAAACACCCTACCAACTACAATCCCTTGGGTGGTCAACTTATAGAAGTTCTACTTTATTTCCTTTCCAAAGCAATGGATAAATGTATCAAATATTTTGTTGTTATTCTTATTGGTAGCATTACCAGAAATGTACATAAATTTTCAGAAAGATATAAAATAAAATAAATACAACACACACACACAAAATACCCTACCATTGTGTTACCTACAAGGCTGTAACCTCAGGACTCTAAAAAGTTATGAATCTATTTTACATTTAAAGAAATAAATATTCTTTCTTATAGAAGATAATTAATCTGAAATATGGCTATTAAGTAAAAGCAATGAGGGAAATAAAATTAATTTCGTTCAATTAGGCAATATATATTTTTTTGCAGTTTTTGGCCAGGGCTGGGTTTGAACCTACCACCTCCGGCATATGGGGCCGGCGTCCTACTCCTTTGAGCCACCGGCACTGCCCTAGGTAATATTTTTGAGTACTGTTATATATAATTCATTCCCCACATTTTCAGCAGATTGTGTGTTTTGCTTTCATTTTCCATCAGTCCACACATATGAATCTTCATTAACGAGAAGGAGCTATGAATCCGCAATAACGCTAGTGGCTAATAGCTGGACCCTTTTATCATAATGACTATTCAGTTGAATTAAACAGTCTTTTTAATAAAAAAAGAGATTAAAATAACCATCTCTCTATTTTGATGATATACAACCATAACATAAACATATCTGATATAGGGCAGAGATAGCAGTAATGAAATTAACAATTCATATAGCAACATAAAAAGTTCAGCATCCTACTCTTGTATTTTAGGACATGGGCTGAGGTAAGCTAGATAGCTCTGACAAGGACAGCTACACAGGGACCTACTCTAGTTACCGATTCTTTTCACTCTAGGTTATGCTACTAACCTGCTACTAACAGAGATAGCCCTGACTCTTGGTTTTCCATTATGGTGTATGCTGCAAAGTGCCAAAGCACCTGGATTCCCTTTCCCCTTAGATGCATGGCATAAATGAACCTTGAATGGAATCCTATCATTTAGGATAACAAGGCACATACTTTGGGGCACAAGGAGTTTTGGTGCTAAAGTGTTGGTGCTACCCTCATATTTAGAAAGAGTTCTCAACATCAAGAATTTTTGCCACCAAGATTTAGTAAGCATCCGTTCTGTCCCAAGCACTATGAGAGATAAGTTAACATCACCATGGGCTCTATCTCATCAAAGCAAGTCAACTACTCATCCAAACCCAGAGAAAGTGCCTGAGATGAGGGAATTTTGGAGTCAAGTCAAAATGTCTTTTTCTTTCTTCTTTTTTTCCAAGAAGAAAAAAGTACAGCATTTCATTGAGGTAGGAAGCTCAGAAATAAAAGAAAAAAAGGACTCAGGTGGTGGGGAGGAGAGGACATTTCCAAATAAGGATGTGTAATTCCCAAAGCTCCAGGGTGGAATTTAAATAATATCACCACTAAAATGCTTACTTTTGTGATGATTTCATTAAAATAATATGAAGTAAAAGCCAAATAGCAACAGAGATTAAAAAAACAAAATGTATGAACTAAGAATTATGTATTTTAAATCCTAAATCCTAAATTATGAACTATAAATTAAGATTATATGGATGAAAAGCTCAACTACCACTTTAACTTTACCTTAGAATTGAAAATAATGTAACCTGAACATTTGTATCCTCATATTAATTTGCAATGAAAAGAAAAAAAATTTTTAATTCAAAGAAAAGATTATATTAGCACAAGGTCCAGTTGTTCATGGAAACTACATTGCTTCATTGATTCCAAGCTTCACTTTTACCCTCACATTTTAACATTGCTGAAATCAGATGTACTATAATAATATTTTAGTATGATAGTATCTTAGTATTATCGATGGAAACTTTTTCCCATACGATACATAAAGTAACAGTGCCTCTTACAATTGATGTATTTCAAATTTCATAAAAGGCAATATTAGTTTTACAGATACCTCAGCAAACACTCTCCAACTTGCAAGCTCAGGATTCCAGATGCCCCATTTCATCTAGTTATTCCATGAAAATCTCCTATAAGAGGACTTGCAAAAGCTTTCACTTCATTTTAAACAACTTGGAAATCACCAAGATTAGTGAGGACAAACAAATCTGAGTATTATGTGACACCTAAATTACCTAGTTGGCTCTAGTATATCAAAAGCACTGGGGTCTTAGCAAAAAAAAAAAGTAACTTCCTAGTTTGTGCCCAGAGTTAGTCTCACATATTCAGGTGAATCATCATCTCAAAAGGAGAAAGATGAGAAGAAGGAATATAACTAGGGAATGACTGATTGTGTTGTCAAGATGCACAGAGGTAGATCAATAATTGGAAAGGGATGCACAGTTGTCAAAGTCTGTTGACTGCTAGAGAATCTTTAGGCAGCTTCCCGGAAGTTTAGATTTGCATCTGACTTGCAGTTTTAGCCACAGAACCAAAATCCTCTAGTGACCCAGGGATCTTTTTCTAAAAATGTAGTGCAAAACAGTAACTGTTCTAACTACTTAAACAAAAAATATGTAAACTATATTTTTAAAAACTCTCTGGGCTTAGTCAGTAGAAATCTGGGCAAGTCACCATCCTAATGAACACAAGAGAACCTCCAAGAAAAGGCCATCTCACTAAAGGGCCATGTCCTTGCCAAAGAGCAACAATAAAGACCCCTCATTCCTTTCCCTGAGAACAGGCATTGAGCTCCTACTGTCAGCAAGTTGTAAACTATTGTTTTACAAGTCCACAGTGAATGAAACATCAGTACTTAATCTATTGGTTGAACATTATTTTAATTGAGGCTTTTAATGAAGAACTTTGAGATCTGTTCTCCCTAACTGCATGTGACTGCAGCATTCTGGCAAAACAGCAGAGGGCACTTCAAGATTAGCACATTTTCTCATTAATGTGTCTTGTGGTAGCAATCCGACAAGTTCAAAGGATGTGAATCTGGGTCTGGCTATTTATTATGACAAAGTCCTTTAAGAACTATGACTTAAAAAAAAAAAAAAGAGTTCAGCAAACTTACCATAGTTACCATAGTAGCTTATACAACACAAATGCACTTCCTTACAAAAGTATTGCCAAATTAGCCATGAAAAAAAAGGTCATCATGGCATCATAATAGTTTCAGCTCACGTTGTAAATTATTATAGGCAGTCCTTGGAAGAACTTTAATCAAAGAGTTATTTACTGACCAAAAAATTAACTTCAGTTTCCTAATCCTAAAGGATGATAAATTTTGCTTTAAAATTTGAATAAAATTCTCCTAAAATCACAATTCACTTGTGAACAAGAAATCCTTTACTCTTTATTGTATTAAACACATCTTCACAAACTTGCCAAATTTTAAAACTTTTGCATTTGGTCCATAGGTAGAGGACTATATTTCTTTATTTTGCATAAATAAATCTTGCTTAGCAATGAAAATGCTTTAAGCATTTGGAAACCCAACGCACTTCAACACAGCGTTAAGTACTGTAAAACTCAAATTTTAAGCTATTTTTTTAAAAAATAAAAGTTAGCTCTGGCCATGTATAAATGTTAAACAAACTAATTTTTCACATGCTTTAAATCTCTCATTGAGATAAATGCACATTCATTTATAAAGGCACAAAAAGAGTCAATAATTTGATTCTATCACAACTTTGCATTTAACAAATGGGGAAAAAAAGCAATGGTGCGGAAATTATAGTCAGCAGAGAATCTAAAAATGCAGGAACCAAAGAAATTCATAAGTTTTCTTTCTACGGCAATGATACCCAAGGTACTTTTGATATAAGTCTTTTGAGTAGGAACTCTTTTTAACAACATAGGATAAATGCATTGTGAATCTCTGGGAATCATTACAAAATGTGATCATTATAGTGTATTTGAATCCTCCATGTTTGCAAGATAGAGTGAAGTTTTATTTCTTCTAAGGAAAAAAGTCTATTCTGCAATACATGCTCTGTAAGCTTTAAGTATAAAATAATTTTGAGTGAATTGTTCTGTTCTCACAAAGCAAAGCATGTAACCATATTTACTGATGAATGAAATCATT
Source organism: Arctocebus calabarensis (assembly GCA_963573935.1). Lineage (NCBI taxonomy): Eukaryota > Metazoa > Chordata > Mammalia > Primates > Lorisidae > Arctocebus > Arctocebus calabarensis. The sequence continues at coordinate 23,801 of CAUYON010089970.1, read as the reverse complement.
CAACTAAAATAGTGAGAAAGACAATAATTGTTATACTTTTCAACTTCTTGATAATCTTTAGACAGAATTTTCTAAAGGTATTTTCCCCTGAGTACATTTCCCTTGAGTACAAATTCATCAAGATGAATAGAGATTAGATAAATTTCTGTTCAAGTAACACTGAGTCTGCTGCCTCATTTTAAAAGCAGGTAGTATAATGCAAATACAGGTCCTTCACAAAAGTAGCTCTAGCCACTGAGGTTTAAACAGTTCCACTAATATAGGTAAAGAAGGGCCATACCATTAACTTGATTACTCACTATGAGCATGTTATGGCTTGTGAGTGCATTTCATATTTATTAATCACTTGCAGCTTATAATATCTCTATCAGGGGTACTAGGTTAAACCTTGCAATAGTTCCCTTTTGGTTAAGGAAGTGATACTTACTGAACTCTATGGGATAGGTTTTGATTTCATGTTTACAGACTGTAAAGCTCATGTCTGTTAGTTGCAGACAGTGCAGTAATACATAAGCTCCTCATAATTCACTAGTTTGCCTTCTTTAGTAGTTAGTTAGTGTAAAAGGACATTTAAGGAAATCAGTACCAAGCCAGGGATTAAGAGGATTGCTATATGAGAGTATCAGAGTTGGATCAGGGGGCATCATGAATGTTAATTCATTCAACAAATGTTTATCGATAGCTGTTTGACGCAAGACACAGGCTAGGTCCTGGATATCCTGGGTATCTTATAGGAGGGAACACAAAAGAAGGAGAAGGCGCAGGCAGGACAAATCATGTCTGTTTCAGCAATTTTCATGTTGTTAGCCTGGATGTACCTTTGTGGATTTCAGGAATTACATGATACTCCAGGGCTGGGAAAAAATTCTAGCTGCTCCCAAACTATTTAATTTGCTACCAGGGATAATTTACTATCTAGAGGAATGTGAATTAATAACATTTGTCTAAATAGATGAATACATGATGATAAAATATTTTGCAATACAGTATAATAAAAAAGGTTTATTAATACCAATTTGTGTCTTCGATGTACCAAATATCTCAAAAGACATAAGACATTTCTTCTTCTATAAATACTACTTGGTTATTAAATGGAAGCTATATCATTTCCTCTTTTACTAAGGAAACCAAATGTCAAGGAAAATTAAACCATTAAGATTACATTACTGGCCTTATATAAAGGCCAAAATAAATAGTTTCCTTTTCTAATGTCCATTTTGTTATACTCACTGCCACCCTAAAATCACATTTTTTTTTGTTTCATGTGTTGATAGTTTGGTTTGTTTTAAGAATCTGAAAATGATGCCCCATGAAAAATAAGTAAGGTCTTAAAAATGTCTATTTCCCTGCCCCCAATCTTTCCTTTGAATTCTTTCTTTGAATAAAGAAAACAGAAAATATATTCACAGCAAGTAATTATAGCTTTTATAGTCTAGGAATCAAAAGCTAAGAATAGTAGATACATTTTTTTAACCTCCGTGGGGAATTTGTAATCAGTCAAATAAGAAAATCCTCGGCTCCCCAATGAATTTAGGTGCAAAAAAACCTAGCATATGTGCAAAACCAAAACAAGAAAAAAGATCCTGTTTAAGGGGCATAGTGGTTTACATAGTGGTTTTCAGAACAGAGAGTTGCTAACCAGCACTTTAGAATAAGGAAAACCACAGCAGTAGTATTAGAGTCAGAAGCAGCACTTTTAACTCAACCCCCAGAATGGGGGAAAACATCATGAAATATAAGATTGCTTTAAAAATGACTCTCAGGGATATTCATTAACAGTGGCATGATTTCTCCGATGGAGAAAGGAAACATTAACAACCATCTTTCTTAGATAATGCTGACAGAGAACTAGACCACTGACTTTATAGAGAAGATACAGGTGTATATGCACAGATATGTCCTTAAAGGTTGAAGAGTAACATGGCTGGGTGCAAACATGTCAAGCAACCCAAGGTGCAGTCATCATGCTGAGAAAATCACCAAGGATTATATGGCATATGTCTGTATCAAGGTGATTAAAAATATCTTGAAAATACTGAATGGAAACAAGTTTCCCCATTGTACTCATGAAAATGAAGCAGATTGGGAAACTACTTTAAAATCCCTAATCAGGCCAGGCACAGTGGCCCATGCCTGTAATCTTAGCCTGTAGTCTCTCAGGGAGACTGAAGTGGGTGCATTGCTTGAGCTCAAGAGTTCCAGACCACTCTGAGCAAGAGTGAGACCCCATCTCCAAAAATTGAAAAAATAGCCAGGTATCATGGTAGGCACTTGTAGTCCTAGCTACTTGGGAGACTGAAGCAAGAGGATTGCTTGAGCCCAAGAGTTTGAGATTGCTGTGAGCTATGATGATGCCACAACAGTCTACTACTAGAGCAACAGAGTGAGACTCTATCTTGAAAATAATAATAATAATAATACTAAAATAAAATATAATAGAATCCATAGTGAATAATGCTAAATGTATCTGTCTCTATGGGGAAAAAGGACAAGGAATTCAGAAAAACAAAACCAAATAAAAAGCCAAAATAAAACCACTATATTTATTTCCAGACATTTCCTTGCTTTTTCCATATAAACAGATCTTAGCCAGTGTCCACTGTTAGAAATGATTAGTATAGAGTAACACACTTCAGTTGGAAATAATTTGGTTCTTCATCATTCTTCAGTGAATTTAATTAATTGTGTTGATACTAAGTTTGCTCCACAGAGGAGGGCCTGTCTCCAGATCTCAGTAGTGAAAGGAGAGGAGATGGAAGACACCCGCCCTTCACTGAGCTCCCAGCACATCCCAGCACTTTGTTCGGAAGTTTGCACAATGGAAGAAAATGCAGGTACCTTCAGTTTGCCCACGGAGAAAATTTACACATCTGTTTATTAACACATGGTAGGTAGTTACATTTGGAGGAAACATACTGACACATCTGCTTATCCTGAGTCTAAGTAAATCTCTTGGTAATTAGCATCTAAACCAGCTGAGAGGTAAGTGGACCAAAGGATTGCGCGACAAAAACATGAACAGTTTCACACACACTGGGTGGTTTAGAAAAAAAAAAGACCAAGTTGTGTTTAATTTTAAATAAGAATGCATCTTACAATTTGTAACTGTTGTACCATTTCTTCACGGTAGGCTAGTTCCCTTTTCATCTGATCCTGAAAATTATCTGGTAGGAGAGAGGAACAGAGAAAGAAATTACTTAAAGTACAAAATTTACTTTTAGTATATCTAGTAAAAACATTTTGGGCAGTCCCATGTTTTCAATACTAGATAATTTAATCAGAACAGACAGTAAATTCTGAGAGGATAAGGTTTATGCTTATATTTCACCATATCTTATAACCCATCTAGTCTAATTCCTCATAAATAATAATTAGGCAGAAACATCCAGGGCAATCAAGTTCTCTAACCTTTGCACATTTGTGCAAGTCAAAGATGTTGAGAGCTTCCACTGTTTTCAGAAGTCCAATGCCAGTGAGGGGCAGACCTCAGACAGAGCTGATCACAAGAAATGCTGCCCCTCATGCATATAAAGCTTCCAGGTAAGGAAGACATGGGTCCATGAAATATGCAGGCCTGTTTTTGCTGTCATTCATCTTACTCCTAAGACAATGATAAACATATTCTGGCCTGACTCTCCCAATCAGCAAACTCTTTCACCTTGGATCAGCCTTATTTTATGGTCCTCCTTTGACTTGGTGCATACTGACCTCACCTCAATCTGAGAAGGGAGGAACTTTAAGACATATTGTTATGCAAAATATTTTTCTTAGTCTACATACTGATCATTTTTATTGCATTAAGAAAAAGGCTTCCAAATGTATAGCATAATGTTGTATCTTCTTCATGTGATCTTTTTAAAAGTGTAGACTTGGTTAACTTTGGGTTTTTCTGCCTTGAAGGTGAAATTAACATGATTTCATATTGAATTTGTGGTTGATAGGGTAGCATTTTGGGGAAACCAGAAATTTCATCATTATCATTTCCTTTCCTGCTCCTTTTAGACCTACAGTCAACTGGTGTGTAAATCGTGTGTGTTCTACCACCCATCAAACCACTCTCCAGCCTCATATACATTGAATTTCGTGTTTCTGTGCCTTTCCCCTCCTGTGTTTGTTTTTCCAAACTATTACAGGGGTACATATGTTTTGGTTACATGAATTGCTTTGGTCTTCCTCTTATTGTGAGCACCTCCCTTTTCATTAATGTTCCAATTCAAATGTTACTTCCTCTAAAAAGTCCTCTCCAGTTCTTCTGTTCCTCCTGCTAGAATTAGTCACCCTTCTTTTGTTCTCCTCCAGTGCCCTGTCCATACCTCTATTTATGCATCCATAATACATACTATGATTTGTTGTTATTCATCTGTCTTTCAGCTAAACAGTGAGTTCTTAGTGTGCAAAAAGTTAAGCTTTAGACATTTCTTACATTTTGAAGGTCCAGCATAGTTTTTGACACTCAGCAGGGGCTAGACAATGAATGAGGAGTGAAAATAGCACAGACGTATCCACCAGGAGGTCTGGATTCTGCTGTGGACAGGATCTACCCCACTCACAGGCCTCAAGAAACAAGGCTGAAGTAATGTGCTCTTTAGAGTCCTTTCAGGGTCTAGCATTTTAAGATCTGATGACAAGGGAAACTGATTTGGTTGGGCTTTAAGCACCCATCTGTCTTCCCTGTGCTAGGGGTAGGGGGGTAGGCGAGTTCATTTTGTACTAGCAATAATTGGGGATGAAGCCCTGTGTGAGGAGCTGGCACCCACCTCCCACATTGGGATGCTCTGGAAAGAGGTCTAAGCCCACAGGCTGGGCATAGGGCAACAGGGAAACCACCCTCCACAAACTGCCTGGTTCCCACACCATTGATCCTGTAACCTGGCCTGAATGTCTCCAAGAAGATTGGTGTTTCCAGACATCAGAGCACCTCCCAAATAGGGTTCCCTCTGTGGAGGAACAAACTTTCCTCTGAGCCTTGACAAGTTCTTCTGTCCTTCTAGGGATTGAAAGTACCTCTCATCATGGTGGTAAAATGCGATGAACTAGAAATGAGGGTACTGGCAGAGGCTCTTGCTGGAGCACCTCCCTGGGATCCTAGAAGATTCTGATTTTTGAGGAGAAAATAGCTAAGGGCAACTCAGAGTAGAAGGATGAAAACTAGTCCTCACTGAATTCATGCTTATTGTTCTATAATGCCACACTTAATATAATTCCCCGAGTTAAAATGAAAAAACTAAAAATGAAGCCATTAATATATTTTAAAAAGTGAATATTTTTATAAGATTGAAGTAGGGAAGGGCATCAATGGCAAAAATTAAAAAAATAAAAAAAATTGATAGATTTGATTAGACAGAAATTTAAAGCTTTGGTATGATAAATTATGAAGAAATTAAATTCTTCATATACAAAACACCATAGCCAATATTCAGAAGTAATTGACATAAATCAAAGAATATCTGCAACATGTGAAAAATTGATGTCTTAGTATATAAAGAGTTCATAAAAATCAATAAGAAAATGAGCACATCAAAAGAAATATAAGGGCCGGGCACTGTGGCTCATGCCTGTAATCCCAGCACTCTCGGAGGCCAAGGCAGGGAATTGCCTGAGCTCAGGAGTTTGAGACCAGCTTGAGCCAGAGTGAGAACTTGTCTCTAAAAAAAAAAAAAAAAAAAAAATCCAGGCGTTGTGGCAGGCGCCTGTACTACCAGCTTCTTGGGAGGCTGAGACAAGAGAATCCCTTATGCCCAAGAGTTTGAGGTTGCTGTGAGCTGTGATGCCACAGCACTCTACCGAGGGTGACAAAATGAGACTCTGTCTCAAAAAAACAAAACACACAAACAAATAAAAAAAGCAAAGGAATATACAGAGAAAATATACATGGGCTCTCACAAAACATACAAAAAGATGATAGACATATGAAAAGTGTTCACTATTAATAGCAATGAAAAAAAATCAACATGAGGGGCTCGGTGCCTGTAGCTCATGCGGCTAAGGTTCCAGTCACATACACCAGAGCCGGCGGGTTCAAATCCAGCCCGGGCCTCCCAAACAACAATGACAGCTACAACCAAAAAATAGCCAGGAGTTGTGGTGGACACCTGCAGTCCCAGCTACTTGGGAGGCGGAGGCAAGATAATCACTTAAGCCTAAGAGTTGGAGGTTGCTGTGAGCTGTGTGATGCCACAAAAAGAAAAGGAAGGGAAGGAAGGAGGAAAGGCAGAAAAGAAGGAAGGAAAGAAAGGAGGGAGGGAACCACTGACCATCAAATGAATACACTAACACCCACAAGTGAAAGAGGGAGACAACCATATTCAGGTAGATGAGATGTAGTTTTTAATAAGATGTAACTTTGGTAATTTGAAAGAGTAATTCTTTATAAGAATATAAAATGATGACATTTTAATGCTGGATGAGGTGGCTCATGCATGTAATCCTAGCATTCTGGGAGACCGAGTGGGTAGATTGCTTGAGCTCAGGCGTTTGAGACCAACCTGAGCAAGAGTGAGATCCTGTATCTACTAAAAATAGAAAAATGAGCTGGCCATTGTGATTGGTGCCTGTAGCTCCAGAGAGGCTGAGGCAAGGGGATCTCTTGAGTCCAAGAGAGGTTGCTCTGAGCTATGATAATGCCACAGCACTCTACCCAGGGTGACAGAATGAGACTCTGCCTCAAAATAAATAAATAAATAAATAAACAAACAAACAAATAAATAAATAACATGATGACATTTTAGATGGAATCTAAACTTTTTCTTAAAGCTCTATTCATTAGTCCTTCTTTGTTAGTAACTAGTCTTTCAATTCAGTTCTCTCAAGTGCCAAGAATTTGTCCTCATAACTGCAAATCAAAAGAGTCAATTTATGAACCCTGGCTAATATCCGTTATACAACAGTCTTCAGTAATCCAATCTCATCCTTCAGTGTCAGTTTTAATCTCTTCAGATATGACACCAACATTTCTATCACCCATTTACTGAGAGTATGCTATGCATACACAGTGTGCCAAGAGGTGTAGGCAGCAACGGAAGAACATTCCTGAACCTATTTATAATACAGGGAGAGGAGAGTAACACAAGTGAAACAAGCAGAGGACTCAACACAGACCACCCTAGAAATAAACACAGTAGGACTTCAGAAAAGGGTGCCTACTGCAAGGGTATGAAATCTTAGAGGCGGTGAAACCTGAATTGTGAACCAGGCTGAGGAGGACCTGGAGAGGATTGGGGAGAAGCATTCTGAACGAGAGGAATACAGTGTGCAGGGGTCAGCCAGATGACGAGTGAGCAGGCCGAGAAGTGGAGATAAGGGCAGAAAGTCAGGGTGGGCCAGTTACGAAGGTTTAGAGAGTCAGTCATGAGTTTGCTTAGACATGTGATAAGCAGCAGGGAATCACTATAGCTTGAGTGGAAGATTTGGTCTCAAAGATAGTTTGGGAAGACAGGGCTGCCAGCCACAGGCTGGAGTGGAGAAGGGAGATGAGAATACAGCGCACCCTGCTGGTGAGGACCTTCACCATTCATTGGCACCTTTGCAGGTCCCACATGGAGGGCTAGACTCTGATATTACGTAGATGGCTCATGGGAAGAAAGTAAAATAAATAAACTACAGTGAAAGGATGAAAGGAGGAATGCTATGAGAAAGGGAGGTACAGGGTGCTGGAGGAGAAAGAAGAGAGGAAGAAGAGACAGATTTTCTAGGGAAGGGGGACACAATGTGTTGGCAAAAATGACTTCTGGATTGACAGCTGCATAAACAATCAGACCGGTCAGTAGTGGGGGACTTTGGAATGGTAGCATTGGGGTCACATTTAAGCATTTACTCCTGTTGAACCTAACATGACTGTCATTGCAGAACACATTTAGCCAGCCATCCCATTGTCATCTCAAATGCCTTTGATAATGATGGAGCTCCTCTGCATCCATTTCCCCCAAACACCTATTTCCTAGTATGCCCTGCCCACTTCTATGCTCACGTCAATTAAACATATTGTCTGATATCAAAACAAGTATCACTGACCGTGCCACCCTCTAAACTACAGCTCTATAAATTTCTTAGAAGTTCTGGTTTCTAATATTAGCTGATATACTATAAAGTCCTTGCAGGAAGATAAGAATCAAACTTTAAAATGGTATATGGTAGCAACGACTCACATTTATTGGTGATTCCTATGCATCCATCATTATGCTAAGTACTTCACACAGTTTGCTCATTTAATCCTCTCAGCAACCCTAGGAGGTAGGTAGTAGTACTGGTTTACTGTTTTACTGTTGAAAAAGAGGTTTGGGACCATGCCTAGGATTCCTCAGCTGGTGAGCAGGGGGAGTTGGAGTCCAGACCTGGAGGTCTTTTGATTATCCCCCAGGCTTTTCTGCCTCCACTCTAATGGACAATGTCTGCCTTGCCTCTTCCTCCCTGGACATCCCCATGAGGGCCATGCAGAGTATTCATGGAGACCTGTGCTGGAAGCCTTTGTCCCAGCAAGTATAGAGACCTACTTGTTTCTCCTTCTCTTCTTCCTCCTCCCAACCTCTGCTCCCCAAGTGTGGAGACTAGTTTCCACTCCCTCCTTCATCCCTCTTCTTCTTCCCCTATCTGCTCCTCCTCTTTCCCTTCTCTCTTACTCCCCCTCTCCTCCTTCCTCTTCTTCCTCCTCCATCTCCCTCTTACCTTCTGCCCTGAGCCTCTCCATGCCCAGGATGCACTCCTGTAGTCCCCAGGGACCCTCAGAACCACAACAAAAAGCCCAATGTTGAGACCTGATTTTAGAAATGCTTTCCTAGAACTCAACACCAATCTTCTTTTTCCTCTTTCTGCTTCATAATCACCATCATAATTGTAGCTGACACTTACTGAGCACTTATTCTGTGCCCAGTGGCTGTGCAGCATTTCACATGGGTCCTCTCACTTAGTCCTCTCATCCTCCTATCAGACAGGAATTATCTGCCCCACTCTATGGTTTCAAAGGTCAAACAACCGGTAAGTAACAGAGGCCAAAAGTGAACCAGTAGATTTTTGAGCTTGAGTTCTTAAGTGTCACATGATGTAACTCTCAGCCTAGGTCCCCAGTGTTCCAAATAAACTGGGTTCGGACTGTCATGACTATGAGGGCCTCTGCACAGTGCTAGTAAAAGGCTTTGCAAAACTCTCATGAGAATTCCTCTTTGCTTCCTTCCAATACAGCTTTACAAAGTTCAGTTTTCCTCTTTTCATCTGAGTGAATCTAAATCTGTCTGCTAGCCCCACAGCCCCTCACATTTAGTTAACAAGCACATAATGTGCATTTGCTATTTTCATCCGTGTGAAATTGACTGCCTATTTGTGGTGTGTCTAAACCACGCATTATTCAAACTTGGGCATACACATGCCACTTCCTTGGTCAGTGGAGTATGTTGCAGATAAAAAAGAGGAAATTTTTTTGTTGTTGTTTAATTGAAGTGTTTCATGTATGTGGCAATCACAGAGGATGCATATTAATTCTGATCAAACTGATGAATGGTAGGTCTGAATTGAAACTGGCTAGTTGGATTGTAACATTCTAATGTTTTGTTTAACAGAAACATGTACATCTTGTATACTAGAGCAGTTAATAAGGAAAATATAAATTACTGTGAATTACTTAATTCCTTAAGATGATTATTAATTAGCTTTTATTAATGGAATCAATTATAGCTACACTGGCCTCACAGGGAGTTAGGAGGGCACATTAGGGAATCAATGGGACTTAGACCCACTCTGCTGGATCTAAAAGAAGGGATGTGCACACACAACAATTAGATAAACATCAGGGGGAACAAATCATTCAATGTCTTCTCTATGCTGTAAGGAACTGTGTAGTTTTTTGTAAGATAACAGTGTAAGAAATCAGAGAATCCTGGGTCCTTTCAAAGCACCTCTTTCTAATGATGTTATAGATATTTTGAATATGTTCCTCCTTTTCTTGAAGTTACAAATATCACGATGTTCCTAAAAACACTATCAAAAGCTATTGGCCAAGGCCAGGCACAGCTGCTCACACCTGTAATCATAGCACTCTGGGAGGCGAGGTGGGAGGATCCCTTGAGCTCAGGAGTTCAAAAGCCTGAACAAAAGCGACACCCTGACTCCACTAAAAATAGAAAAAAATCATCCAGGTGTGGTGGCTCATGCTTATAGTCCCAGTTGCTTGGGAAGCTGAGGCAAGAGAATCACTTGAACTCTGGAGTTTGAGGCTGCAGTGAGCTAGGCTGACGCCATAGCACTTTAGCCTGGGTAACAAAGGGAGGCGCCATCTTAAAAAAAAAAAAAAAAGCTATTGGCTATTTCCTATTTCAATCCTGTTCTAAGGTCCAGCAGGCATTCTCTGAATTCAGAATAACTGAAGCTCCCTGAGCTCCAACACCCCGCCCTGTAGGTAAGGAGAGATCACAGATTTGGCAGGCCCTACTGGACGATGGTCAGAGCTCTCGTCCATCATGCAGTTACCGTTTCGTTTTGATCCCCCACTGAGCGTTCTGGTGAAATTCAGTTCAGCATGTCACTGGGATGCTGGAGCTATTCAAAAATGCTCCCAAGTGTATCTTTCAGTCATGCCGATGACTGCATTCAACAAGCTCTGGTGAATGCAGCCTTCAGGCTGACATTATTGAAATGATCACAGTTACTGAAAAATCTTCCAGGTGCCAGTCCATGGCTCTAGCACTGGAGTTTCCAACTTGGGTTTTGTGATGCCTGAATTAATAAGAGGGGGCATTCTAAAAACAGTGTTCCTAGGGCGGTGCCAGTGGCTCAAAGGAGTGCCAGCCCCATATGCCGGAGGTGGTGGGTTTAAACCCAGCCCTGGCCAAAATAAACTGCAAAAAAAAAAACCCCAAAAACCCAGTGTCCCAGAAAAAAATAATTTTAAAATGTATATAATTAGAAAAGTAAGTTTGCATACTACTTGCTTTCCCATCTTTCTTGCTCTGGAAAGGGGAATTTGACAAAGTGAAACTCCAAAAGATTGAAAAATACCTCTGTGATATATTTGTCCAAACGTGACCCAGACCAGGCAAGTAAATTGTAGAAATCTGGACACCTAGAATAAACTCTTTGGAGAGGCCATTTCCATGCCTTTAGGAATAAAACCAATAGTTTTTATGATATAACATCTCCTGCCCCCAAATTTGGAATGGAATCTTATTTAGAATGGAAAAACTAAAACTACTAATATTATGCCAATTTAATTTAATAAAATAGATTTGTGTACCTTGAATTGTTGAAGTTTAAATTTTCATATTTACACATATCTAAAACACCAATGAGTTATCCAGAAGTATCTGAGAATAAAAGTTATTTTTTTGTTTGGTTTTTCCTGCCTTAGAGAATATAAATATCTGAGCAGTTCTTTTTTTTTTTTTTTTAGCAGTTCTTTTCATTAAAAATTTATAATCTAAATACTTAAATATGCTTAGATACTTAATTATATCTTTACATATGTATTTTTTTAAGATACAACACACACACAAGCAAACCTATATCAATAAATGTATACCAAAAGATTAAGAAATTCTATCTGTGAGCAGATTCAAAGCATAAATAAAAGAAAACTAAATTTATGAATATTTACACAAACTACTTTGTCCAATCACTTAATACTTAGAATGACATTCTTAAACCTAATAATAGAAATGTCTTCAATTATCACAAACACAATAAAATAAAAATGATTTCTTACTGAATACTGGGAAAGACGTGTTTCCTTTTAACACTTGAAATTCTTGTTCTAGTCGTCTCCGTAAATCTATTTGTTCAAATAAAACCTTCTGAAGTTCTTCTAATAAAGAAAAAAAGAAGACTCATTTTACTAATCCTTACAAATAACTCTCCAGAGAACTGTTATATGTAGCAATTTATTAATATAAGACAAAATATTTTACCAGTTTAAAAAGTGTTGCATAGACATAGGATGGATTTTGTGCAGAAATCCATGAATATAAATCAATGTAATATATTATTTTAAAGTATTATATTACAGTGTCATGTATTGATTGATATGTATGCATTAATCTCAATTATATCCACCCAATGGTCCATATATTATTCATATGTTGCTTGTCAAGCTTAAAATATGGTGTAGAACAAAAATATCCTCCCATTATCTCCACAGTCTTTTAAAGCTAAGAGAAGTTCTATGGAATTCAAACTTTTCTTTACCTTTCCCCATATTTTCTACATCCTTTTTGAGTGAATGAGGTGAATTGGTTTCTTGTATGTGTTCCCCTTTAAAAAAGAAGAAAGAATATTAGTTTTGTATAGGCTATTTTCTGTACATTTTCTTTTCATAGCTGTAAAAGAGCTTATTTAACATAACCTGAAATTAGAAGTCCTCAGAACCAAATGTTGTCCTCATTTACTCATGTACAATTCCCCTGAACCATGAAGGAGAGGTTGGGAAAATGAGGGCAGAGGTGGCCTGGCCTTTGATGGAAGCTCCGGGAAGGCAGATTCCTGAAAAGTTTCTCCCCCATGTGCCCGTCACCTTACTGTCCATCCTTTACAACAAAGATAATGGCTAGAATGGGCAAAAGAGGAAGCTGGACAGGCTAAATTTCTGGTAAAAACCTGATCATAGACCAAAACTCCTTGAAGTGAGAATGGCTGGCTGCAGCTGGAAGGAAGGCCCTTAAGACTGCAGAAATAGGAGACTCTGAGCCTTCTTGGGCCACCAAAATTTGGGACAGTGAGAAAGAAGAGACAGGGGGCTGTGTGTTGTCTTTCCTAGAGAATTTATTAGTCTGGAGGAGTTTCGTAACAATTCATAGTATTTTTAAAAAAGAAAAATTAACCTAAAACAGAGATATGAAATAAATTATCCTTTATTAGTTTGTAGATATTTACTTGCTTGATGTTAATCTCTTAACTACTCATATTTGACCAGTAAAAATTGTATTGTGAATAAAGTTTAGATTGTTAGTGTCACCTACTTACTTACATGCTAATTATTTTAGAAGGATGACAAACTATAGTCATAAACTGAGTCTTATAGTCAGAAAACCTAAGTAAACCAAAGAAATCCAACCATTTAGCTAATCAGAATTTTTTCTTCTGAATTTCAACTTGTTATCCACAATATTCACATGATTTAATTAAGCTTTCTGTTTCTGTCTAAAGAGGCATGGCAATAAGGACAAAGGGGCTCCTGAGCTTTCATGGATTCCCCTCCCCACCCCCAGGAGTGAGCCTTCCTCTGTGGCTCCAGCATACCTTGCCCGGTCTCAGGTTCTATGTTGTTTGCTTACCGCCTTCCTCTCAAAGCGGGCCAGTGCTACTTGGAGGCAGGGGCTCTCTTCTGTATGGCCAATGAGTGTCTAGCACAGTGCAGGACACATAATAAGCACTCAAGTTGTCTTTAGTTGTTTCTGCAAGGGACCCCAGGAGGTTGTAATTCTAAATTACAGCATGGGTTGGAAGTCATCATTTCAATTATCTCCTCACTTTAGCAAGAAATGGAATGTAATGGCCCTGGGCGCTTGTACGAATACTGGGAGATTTCATTGTCAAGATAAAAATTTCTGCAAAGATTGAAACAGAATTTCTTCCCAAAGCAGTAACTGATAGAATCATGGGCAGACAAGAAAACCCTCAACATGACATTATAAATGGTGATTCTGCATTTCACCTGAGGACCTGGAGGGATATGTGTGTCTAAATACATATAAATAGACATAAACATTCCAGGACATATACGTAGTTAGGGGAAGGAGTCTGATAATATCCTTAGTATCCCTAAGTTTCTTAATAGTAGCCATTTTCTCTAATATCTAGATCACATTCGCACAACCCCATTTCCATTCTCATCTTGGACGTGACTTTTCTTTATAGGCTCAGATATACTCTTGAACCTTGACAGCTAGGTTCTCTTCTCCATGTAATAAGAAAATTAATGAAGGAATACCTGTGAAACACTTTAAATATATACCTCAATGTAATTCCTAAACAATACTATTACCTAAGAGAAGAGAAACATGAAGATGATTTCAAATCATTAATATACAAACCAAGAATAATGATATTTTGAAGTGAAGATGAATGAGTAGTACAGGGTGACCATAAAGTTTGTGTGCAGTTTAAAATTGCACACTATTTTAAATTGTCATGAACTTTATGGCCCCCCTGTATATGAACTTTTGCCTATGCTTACTCTTGCCTCAGTTAACCAGTTGAATGTGTAGAAGTTTCGTGCTCACATACATGAAACTTGTTGAATCTGAAAAAGGGAAGAAACAAACATGTACATATCTCGGCAATATCTACAGGGCACAATGAGATGGCTTCATTCTACAACTTTCTAACCACTCAAAATATGATTTAAATGAGATCTTTATTCCTGAATGGGCAATTCTAGAAACCATGTTGTTATCACATTAGAGACCATATTATTTTTGACTTATTAGAACAATATCTTTTGTGAATTGTTATCTTCTCTCATGTTTCAATTAGATGATTTAATTTAAAAATTCAAGTATGATATGTAAAAATGTAACTCTTTTCTACTTCTATTTTCATACCATGTAAAGCTGCTATGTGAGCATGGGTATGAAACCATAAACAAGTAGCTTACATGAGTATGAAATCACTAAATGAGTAACTAGTAAATGCAAATGATCTTAACCACAGTCAAATCTGACATTAATAACGAGCCTTTCTCTTCATCAGCTTCGTGGTGGTTTTATTAACATTTTGCATTCATGTCTATGTCAAATAGTTATTTTGGTGCAACTTCTAGATAAAATTTGCCAATTTTAAGTTTAAAAGACTCAGATGTCTCACCACAAAGGGTATTTTTTAAATGGCTACATGTTAAGTAAATAAGGAAGGAGCACGCAAGCTTTAGCTGCCTTTTGTGTCTCTTTTACTGGACTGTTGCCTTTTGTATATTACTAATCTGTGAAAACCAGATTGTTAATGGTGGTTAAAAATGACCTCTGGGAGCCCGAATATGTTTGTTCACTATGACTGCTAATGTTTTCCATCTGGTTAAAAAAAAAAAGCAATCTAATACTAGACTAAATAAATGTGATTTAGTTGACAAGGAGTTTCCAGTTTTTATAAAGATTCCATCAGGGTAGATGTATTTTATTTTTTCAGAATTAATGAATGGATTTAGAGACATTAATTAAAATGCTGACTTTCCTCCATACTTCCTCCTCCCTTTAAAAAAAATAGAACACTTCATGAATTTGTGTGTCATCTTTGTGCAGGAGTCATGCTAATCTCCGCATTGTTCCCATTTTGGTATATGTGTTGCTAAAGCAAGCACTATATCCCCCCTTTAAAAAAAAAGTTATAGAAAGCATAGAGATGTTAATCATGTACGATTATATGGGAGAAAATTATATTTGGAAGGAATGGCTTTCTTAGACAGAGTGTCTAAGTCAGACTGCAGTAGAAAATAGTGAGGTGGTTTGAAGGCGGAAAGTAACAAGTAATTAGGGCAAAAGTGCATCCCGTGGATGGATGTGCCTAAAAATTGCTGCTTGAGGGGATGTCTGCCCCAGCACCCCATGAGTGCAGGTTTGCAAGATCACGTCACTGTGACTTGCACGGTTTCTAAGAGTCCTGCTTGCACTGGAGGGCAGAGGCAGCACAGCGCTGTGCCAGTGAATCTGTGCTGCTTTTGAGCACAGCTGGAGGCCAGAGAACCTGGGACCACAGGAGTCCTGCTTTCCAGGTTTTTCTAGGGTCCCCCAGCATCAGATAGCTCCCTGATCTAGGTGAATGTTTCACCCCATCCTGGATTCTGCCCTCACACAGTCATCAGAGACTGGAAATACAGCAGAGATGGGTGTGAGGACGTGCCACCTGAAGCAGACATGAACAGTACACAGCAAACGAGGAAAGGGCGGGAATATACCAGGAAAAAATTGGAAAACAGCCAATAGATTCAAAGTACTACCTTTCAAGATACAAGAGCAATGACTTTCTCTTAAATTTCATGGCACACTTCTGCTCAAGAACCTGCAATGGCTCCCCATGATTGCTATCAAAGAATCCTCTTAAAGTCCTCCCCTAAAGTCTCTAGTTTCTCCCATATCCTTGTCCCACCTACTGAGCCAACCTGTTTGTCTCTATTGCCAAACACAAACCCTTTATTCGAGTCAGGACTTTATTTCTCACATCTGTTTCCTGGCTTTGCCTCATGCTGTTTCTCTGGCCTAAAATACCCTCCTTTCTCTGCTGTCCATCCAAAATCAGAATGTCACCCAAGTCACTACTTGTTATGAACTGAATGTTTATGTCCCCTCCAAATCTCCAAGGTGATGGTATCAGGAGGCAAAGACTTTGGGAGATGCCCTCATAAATGGGATTGGCACCCATATAAAAGAGACTGGGGAGAGCCCGCAGGCCCCTTCACCACCAAGTCAGCACACAGCACTGGACACTGAATCCACCAGTGCCTTGATATTGGACTTCCCAGCTTCCTGAACTGTCAGAAAAAAATACTGTTTAAGCCACTCATCCATGGTATCTTTTGTCATAACAGCCTGACCCGGCTAAGATACTTCTCTTCCATAAACCCACTTCAATGGCTACAAATCTGCTAATCCATCTTTTCCTGGGCTGAATTTCTAAGTCAGTGGTTCCCAACCTTCCTAATGCTGCGACCCTTTAATACAGTTCCTCATGTTGTGGTGACCCCCAACCATAAAATTATTTTCATTGCTACTTCATAACTGTAATTTTGCTGCTGTTATGAATTGTAATGTAAATATCATGCAGGATGTATTAGGCGACCTCTGTGAAAGGGTCGTTCAACCACCAAAGGGGTCGCGACCCACAGGTTGAGAACCCCTGTTGTAAGCGCTTCTCATTTTTACTCTGCTCCATTTGCAGCCAATATCCTAGTGTTTTACCTATGTTAGTGGGATCTTCCCCAGCTAGAAAACATACTTTCTGGCAGGGGAGGTGGTTCATGCCTGTAATCCTAGCACTCTGGGAGGCCAAAGCTCACAAGTTCAAGACGGGCCTGAGCAAGAGTGAGGCCCCATCTCTACTAAAAATAGATGAACTAGCCAGGCATAGTGGTGGGAGCCTGTAGTCAACTACTTGGGAGGCTGAGGCAAGAGGATCACTTGAGCCTAAGCTAGTGAGGTTGCTGTGAGCTATGACACCACAGTACTCTACCCAGGGTGATACAGTGAGAGTCTGTCTCAAAAAAAGAATAAGAGAGAGAGGAAGAAAGAAGGGAAATAGGGATATTCTGTCCTATGGGCAGCCGCCATTGCCTTTATCCTAGAAAGGGGTATAACACACTTCCATAAATACTTGTTGCACTTAATTTAATTCATTATGGCCTGTGAAAGAAATACCCACTAATGCTGGTATAAATTATCGATTTTCATGAGGAATTTTTTAGTTTTTTTCCTCCTGACATGGTCTGCCTCTGCTGCCCAGGCCAGTGTGTAGTATATCCTCACAGCTCACTGTAACCTCAAACTCCTAGACGCAAGTGATTCTCCTGCCTCAGCCTTCCAAGTAGCTGGAACTACAGGCATGAACCACTATGCCAAGCTAATTTTTAATTTTTATGTAGAAACGGGTCTTGCTATTTTTATCAGGATGGTCTCAAACTCCTGGTCTCAAGTAATCTTCCTGCATTGGCCTCCCCAAATGCTAGGATCATAGATCACAGCCACTGAAAGCACTAATTCGTTCCTACAAATAAAAAAGCACATTTTGATCCAATTGTATATTCTGACTTAATAAATTAGGCTAACTATATATTTCCAGTTTACTGGAAAGTTTGTGATGTTCCAAATAAAAAATAAGTTTTGCTCCCATCTGACATTCTGAAATTTTCTTTTCAAACAAAACCAAAGCCCTGAATTTTAATCAAAACCTGAAAATATTAAGTAACATATGTGTCTACTGTGGACTCCAACAGTAATAATACCTTATTGTTTTAGAGTTCACTTAGTCATAGGAGTCAAATAAGTAGGTCAGAAGACCTGGCCTGTTGGTGGACATGGGATAAGGGGAGAAACTGATTACACAGATATCACTGTTCTGAAGCTAAGCTCTGAATTCAATAAATAAGATCATTTAAATATTGTATGTATGTAGAGTACACTACATAAATAGTGTACAAATGAAGCTCTTACACTGAATAAAGAGTAAAACATTTGGCATTCACCTACCCTTCTGTGGACATGCATTCTCTCTCCTGCCCATTTCTTTCACCCACACCTGTTTCCTATTCCTTGTCTTGGCTGCCTCAACTTTAAATTCTCCCCTGAGCCTACAACCAGTGCTTAGAAGCACTGCCCCAGCCCGCAGCCCCAGGCGCTGGCCAGTTGCTGATCACTGAAAGGGCCTCTATGTGCTCCCAGCATGGTTGTTGAAAACACTTGAAAAACATATGGAGAAAATGTTTCCTTTTATAGGAAAAAAGTGTTTTACTTAATTGCCTACTCAAAGATAAATTTAGTAAATAAAACTAGTTTGGTTTCAGACTATGTCTTTACATGAAATATACATGCACTCTTAACATTAGAATGAAGAATGGTAATTTCAGTCAAGAGTCCAGATGTCTACTTGTGGAGACTCATTTGCTAGTGTCTGTACTGGTGCAAGGGTAGGAAGAGAAAGCACACTCTGTACCCACAGCTGCAAAGGGTCTCTGCATAGTGTTCCCAGTGCACTTTGGGCTATGCCAAGATTCTGCCCTTTTGCCTCCCAACAACTTCAGCACAGGGCTTGGCCTCTGTTAAACAGAAACTTCATGTACACATGTTTAATTCCCAAATAAACTCTAAAATTTAATAATTGATCTTGCTCTTGTAATCTGACTTTAACTCAGATTTTCTGAAATTTTTATTTGCTCTAATACTGTTTTAGAGGCCAAATTTGGATAGGGTCAAAGTTAATCTATGGTTAGTATAACTAGTATATTTAGTAATAACTAAAATTTAGCACAATATATGGTTTAGAAAGGTTTTTTAAAAACACTTTGCATTAAGGCAAAAATGAATTACATAGAAAGCAAGGTTAAATAATTTTCTTTTCTATCAGTGGTATGTAGACTTCTGATAATTTTTTGGTGTTAAAGTGTACATTCAACTACTTCCTCTGTGACAAGGGCATGTCAGTGAGGTCACACAACAGAAGAGAAAAATAAATCAGTACCATTGGAGACAAGATGCTACAAAATGAACTAAATACTAACTCCATTAACAAAAAAAAAAAAAAAAAAAAAGGAGCATGCACAAGGTTAGATAATACCAGTTGGATTGCAGTAAACTAAGAGTTAAGTTAAACTTTATCATCAATGATCAAAATGTATTGCAAGTTGCATTCACACTGCTTTTCGAATCAGTAAATTAAATATGTTGGATTGGTGAATTTTTAGTCCGTTTAGAATTCTCTTGAGTTTTATAACTGGTATTGAAACTGCCTTTTATAAAATTAATAAAGGACTATAAGGTGGGAACTGTATTAGGGGCCTGTACTCTGCAAAGGTATAGGCATAGTTAAGAAATACGTATAACATATTTGAAGGGTCAGGAGAAAACTTCTAAATACGGATCAAAAATGTTTTCACATAGTAAATGAGAAAATCTCATGAATGTTATGTCAATCAGGTTGATGAAAATATCTCAGATTGTATGTGAAGCCCGCCCATTGTACCCCATGATTGAACTAATGTACACAGCTATGATTCAATAATAAAAGAAAAGAAAAGAAATACCTATAACTAGCCATTGTTTCCTAGCTTACTTTCCTCTAATTGCTTACTACTCAGGAGTCAAATAGCTGACAGTCATAAAAATTCTTAGCTTTCTTCATTGTTTCTATAGATAACATCACCATTGTGAAACCTGAGGCTAGTTTAGTTGTTGAGGTATCTTCCTGGCCCTGCATTTTGCTTTTTTTTTTTTTTTAAGACAAAGTCTCACTCTGTTGCCCTGGGTAGAGTACCTTGGAGTAGAGTTAGCCTAGTTCACAGCAACCTTGGTCCCTTGGGCTTAAGCAATCCTCCTGCCTCAGACTATAAAGTAGCTGGGACTACAGGCATGTGCCACTACACCTGGCTACTTTTTCTATTTTTAGAAAAGATGGGGCCTCGCTCTTGCTTATATTGGTCTGGAATTCCTGAGCTCAAGCAATGCACCTGACTTGGTCTACCAGAGTGCTAGGATTACAGGCATGAGCACTGTCCCTAGCCCAGGCCCTGTATTTTGGTGGACTGGCTGAGCCATCCAAACCAGTGGCTCAAGGAACTGACCCAATTGGTCTTATGACCCCTACCTGGGAATTGATTCAACAGAAGAAGACAGTTTCTACACCCTTCAACCCACCAATCAGCAAATGCAACTGCCTAGCCCTTTGCCTGACAAACTCCCTTTAAGAACCCTTTCCCTCAAATTCTCTGGGATAATTTCCCCCTATTTCCTTGCATAAGTCCTGAGATACTAACCTCTCTGCAATAGCACCTGCTATCTCAGTGTATTGGCTTCCTCTTCAGCAGTAGGCAATGAAATTGGTTGGGCTGTAACAGTGTTGTGAGTTAATACTATTTAATATTTTTTTTTCTGGAAAGTTTTTCATTGTCCTCCTCTATCTGCATGATTTCCATATACACTTTTAATAACCGTTAGTAAGAAGGAAATTTTTTTCATAGACGTTTCATAAAAGAAACTGATATTTGAAATAGGGGGGATTATATAATTTTTGAATACATATATTGAAAGACCGTGGAATATGCTATACATTAGTAAATTAGATGTGGGGAGATTTTATCAAATTTTATGGGTAAAGTAAGACCCAAAGTAGTTAAAGTCTTACCCAAAGTTATCTAGTGAGAGAATTAAAATTCAGATCTACTAGTGTATGCTTTTGAGAATGTTTCTTCTTCTTTTTTTTTTTGCTTTTTTAAAAAAAATTATAAGAATATTCTAAAATAGAATGGAATTATGAATCAGAGTGCTTCATCTGCTATATATTCATGAGAAGTGTAATTGTTTCTTACTATTCTCAGAAATCTGTCCATAGCATATTAAGTACACTAGAGAATCATACCAGTGAAAATCAAATTGATTTTAAAATGTCTATACGTACAATAAGATGCAGCTGTGCTCCAAATCCAAGGGCGCTGGTGTTTCTAAAGTGAAAGGGATTGAAAAGTGGAGATGACTCCACTTCACCTGATTTCTTTGACCTGGAATAGCTTTAAGCTGTTTTACCCAGCTTACTTCACTGCATTCAATTTCAAATCACTTAACTTCACTAAAGTTATTCAAAACAGATATGCAAAATCTTACTCTGGAATTGCAAGTGAAATGCTGTCATTTATATCTTTGAGTAGAGAATATTTTGACCAAATTGCCATCCTCTTAATCTATTTGATTTGGTTTTAAGCATTGGTCTAATTTTTAAAATACCTATATATAAAAGTTTTACTGGCTTTTGGGAAATTGTGGCTGCTTAATAAACCTCATGTTTGGTCTCTAATTATACAGAATTATAATTATATCTGCTGGGTGTAAGGTTAATGACCACTAACAGGAGGTTTTTAGAAATCATTTAAAAGTGTAATTTCTTTGAATTTGCTGAAAAGTAACAGTTACCAGTAAGGCTGAAAGGTTGAAGGAAGGCTAAACTTAATTAAAATGATGAACTATAAAATCAACTGGAACTAAGTATTATTGCTAAACTGACTTTGTATTTGGGATCAATTAAAGCACGTATCTATTGTCAAAAGATATGTCTGTATCTTTACTTGTTTAGAGAAAGGTCATAGAAATTTCCTGATAAACTATATTATTGCCACTGGCATAAGAAAATTCATATAAAAATTGCATACTGACTTGTCAGGCAGTTTGAAAGGACATTGCATTCTTCTTTGTTATAACTATATATGCATAGAAATTAAATCTTAATATTTTCTAGTAAAGTGCTGTGACCCAAGATTCCAAGGTAGATTAAATGTTGGTTAAAGACACATGGTTATATAAACCTTATCAGATAAGATTTTGTGTAGATTACTATTAAAGAACTCATACTAGGGCCAGGTGTGGTGGCTGTAATCTCAGCACTCTGAGAGGCTGAGGCCACTGGTGGAAGGCTGCTGGTGGATTTCTTGAGCTCAGGAGTTCCAGACCAGACTGAGCAAGAGACCCTTTCTCTACTAAAAATGGAAAAACTAGCCTGATATCGTGGTGGGTGCCTGTACTTCCAGCTACTTTCAAGGCTGAGGCAAGAGGATCACTTGAGGATCACAGGAGACTGAGGTTGCTGTGAATTAAGATAATGCCGGGGCACTCTAGCTAGGGCACAGAATAAGATTCTGTCTGGGGGAAAAAAAAAAAGAAGAAGAAGAAAGAAAAAGTACCCATACTGCATTCCAGCTACTCTGTTCTTACCTCTTAATTAGAAGCAATTTGAGGGCAGGGACTAGTGTTGAGTTCCATCTCCAAATCCCCAGAGTCTAGCAAAGAACTTAGTAAGTAATAGGCATTTGAAGATATTTGTGGAGCAAATATGTAAATAGACAAATGAATTCTATCATGTAGATGTTGAAGTTACCAATAGCTACATAGGGAAGAACATCTCCATCAACAAGCAGGGAGTGCTGGATAAAGCCTTTGGCTGCTACTGGCTCCAAAGCTGCTAATCACAAATGCTCATAATCATATCACTTTGGCTTGTCTGACTTTTTGACATTTTGCCAAATAAATGGATTCTTGGAATCTGATCACAAGTAAACAAATTAATATCAAAACATGGGCCAATAGGGGCCCACTCTGGGATTTTCTCAAGTGTGCATTTCAATATGAAGTCCATAAGCTAATCTTTTCTACAAGCAAGGACAGCTGACAGGGCACCAAGTTAAATCCGACAACACCCCAACCTCCCCTAAACACTGGTATTTAAAACATTATTTCTACAGGCTTACCAAAAAAACCCTTAAAGATGAAGTTCTCATCACCCAAGATTCCAAACTTAATAACATATATCTTTCCCCTGAAATTTGCTCATTTTGATAATGTTTTCATTCCTTCCCTATTTCACCTGTCTCCCATTCAATATAGGATAATAATATTAAATAATCTACTATCTACATACTTTTCTGAATAATGTGAGAATAAAACTGTGATATGGAAAATCAATGAGAAACAAGTTTCTCTGGGAATCTGTATCAAATTAATTATTGTAAGGAAGGGACTAGCAATATATCAATAGCATGACTAGGTGTTATTACCAATATAACTATTGACTGTACCGCCTGAGCTCCAGGCACTGAGGAATTTTTATGTGAACACTGATCCTGGCTATGCTTTTGCTTCCTTCCTTTTAGCATTTATTTTCCATTTGAATCAAACAACAGTGAATTCCATGTTTTTTATTCATTCTGGTTATCATTCTGGGATTCTAATCTTAGGGTTTACTGGACTCAGTAAGCATAGGTAAAACAATTCCCTTTTAAGGCCAAGAACTTGTTTGCAAATAGCATTCAAATCAGAGGAAGATGAAATCGAGAAATTCAGTTTTTAACAAATACACACAGACTCCTAATATATATGACATGAAGAGCATATAGCTCTATTCTAATGCATTTAGGTTTCTAATGAGTGTGCATAGTCATTGACATATTAACTTAAAACTTTATAAAAATTATGAATTCTAGCTGTTAAATGCATTATAAGAAATTTTTTTTTTTTTTTTGAGACAGAACCTCAAGCTGTCACTCTGGATAGAGTGCCGTGGCATCACAGCTCACAGCAACCTCCAATTCCTGGGCTCAAGTGAGTCTCTTTCCTCCGCCTCCCAAGTAGCTGGGACTACAGGCA
>CAUYON010089969.1:0-15589 GCA_963573935.1 Arctocebus calabarensis | reverse complement strand
ATATTCTTCTTAGCAAAGTAGCTCAAGAATGGAAGAAAAAGTATCCAATGTACTCAGCCCTACTATGAAGCTAATTTAAAGGTTTCATATGAAGGCTATAACCCAACTATAGCACAAGAATATGGGAAGGGAGGGGAGGGGAGAGATTAGGAGGAGGGAGGATAATTGGTGGGGCTACACCTATGGTGCATCTTAGAAGGGTACAGATGAAACTTACTAAATGCAGAATACAAACGTCTTCATACAATAACTAAGAAGATGCCATGAAGGGTATGTTAAACAGTTTGATGAAAACATTTCAGATTGTATATGAAGCCAGCACATTGTACCCCTTGATTGCACTAATGTACACAGCTATGATTTAAAAAAAATAAATAAAAATCTCAAGCAGAAAAAAAAATAAATAAAAAAAATAAAAGAACTTTTGGGCTTTTACAAACATGCTCCTCTTCCTCCCTCCAAGTTGGGCTCCAGATTTTTCAGAAAGGAATACTGAAGCCAGCTGAGAAAAGAAATACTTTGAATGATACTGTGACAAGAAATAGTTAATAAAACTTGGTTATTTATTCTAGAAAACCTAAACAGTTGATAGATACCACCTATCCGACCTATTATAGTAAGTTCCATGTAGTCCAGTGGTGTCCAATCTTTTGGCTTCTCTAGGCCACATTGAAGAGGAGTTGTCTTGAGCCACACATAAACATATAAATGCTATGAAAGCTGATGGGCAAAAACAATAGGCCTGCGCATCATGGTAAGCTAATGGGCACAGTGTAGCGGCATATAGCACTCCTCCTGGGTGAAGGACTCAACTACAACTTGGTCTTTACCTAACAAACACAAACAAGGTAACTTAATCATTTGTACCCTCACATTAATTTTTTTTAAGTAAAAGAAAAGAAAAAAAGAGAGAAGGAATATCGATTGGTTTTCTCAAGGACAGAAACTGCTGGATACCAAGAATGAAAATCTTTACCCAGAGACACTCACAATGAGGGAGAGCTACAGCACTGTTACCACTGGTAATTTAAATAAGCACTTCCTATATGCCTGACTTCATTTTACATATAGATACTATTATCTCTCTCACAATTAAATACACTTATGAGCACACAAACAAATTATGCAACAAGCCCAAAATCACAGTAAAAGATGAGCCCATCATTAAACCTCAGTAGCCTGAGTCTGAATCCTATATTAATAACCAGTACTTCCTACTTCCTTCCAAACAATCAGGTAACAATAGTACTCTATGCCCAGAGCATACAGCCTGGGGCTATTAAAATTTCAACAAATGCTTGTTGAGAGAGAAGCTGTTTTAGGGTCTCTAGTGGCCTCTTTGGCAGCCAGAGACCCATCTGGGGGCTGCAGATACCCCAGTCTGCAAGTGCTTTTTGGTTCTGGAGAGATAAGAGAAATTGGAGTAGGGTGGAAAAGAAAGCAAGCCAGTGGCTTGCTAGGCTCAAGCGGCAGAGAGATAAGGGGCCTTCCACAGTTTTCCTCAAGCGTATTTAGTCAGGCTCTCTGGGGAGGAAAGATGATCATGCGATGAACAGTAGAACCTACATGGGCCACATGCCTTACTCCCACACCTTCATTTCTGCCCCATGACAGGGAGCAAGAGAGAATGGGGTGGGATTCAGCAGGAAGAACAGAAGAGGGAAAAGGAGGGGGAGAGAGAGAGGACAGAGGGGGAGGAGAGAATAGATATTAATGAGAAACAGCAACACCGTTTTCCATGCCAAGCTTTTCCAGGTGGAGATGTTTATGCATTATTCCTCTAGTCCCATGTTTTTCAACCGTTTTTATCTCACAGCACACTTGAACCTATAGTTAAACTTCCACGGCACACTTAAATTATGTTGATCAAAAAAAGAGTGAAAAAAAGGATATACTTACTGTGCTTTGAACTTCTTTTACAAATAATTTAATTAATGATCTTTAAAATTTTTCATGACACACCTGAAGTCCTCTCACAGAACACCCATTATGAATCACTAACCTCGCTGCTTGGCACCCGCACACCTCTCGCCATAGGAACGCCTTCCTGAACTAGGCTCTTTTAAGTTTTTCTAAAGTAAGGAATCTGAATGCAGGCATTTTTTGTCTGCTACTGAATTACAGAAACATAAATCTACTCCAACAGTTTGTTGGTCTTGTAAGAAATAATAAGTGACTCTCTACTGTGGCACCTTCATGAGGGATTTTTCAAAGGTTTCACACTATGATTTTTCATCTCGTGTGGGCTTACTATCTAATGCCAGGTGACATGCGGCATGGTGTATGCTCAGCTGGGCAACTGAGAAGAAGCAACTGTTTCTGGCCAGCAAGTAAGTCCCACCATTTGAACAAGAAGTTAGCTGACTTAGTACTATGATAAAAGGCACATGTGTACTGACATGGTCAGATGAATTGCTCTAAACATGTCGGATTTAGTCAGAACTTCCAAATATTGAAGAAATTAGTATCGCCTCTCCCCTCAGGTAGTAAGTCTTGTAAAGTTCCACAGCCTTCCAGGCACCCCTTATTCTAGCCCTTAGACCCTCATCATATATTTTTGTATTCCAGAATTTTTATTGATGATGTTTTCTCAGAGTTCTTCATCCCATCCTCTAAGTCATAGAAATCATATTCTTCCAAGGTTGTGCTCTAATAACCTCTCTTTTAAAAGTCTTTCTTGATCTACTCACCTTTTAAATGTGCCTAGTTGCCTATTTAAAACTCATAGTTAATGCTTTGCCCTATGAGATAACAGACATGGAAAGAACTTTGAACTACATATAAAATGCTCTACAACTATTAAATATATTCCATCACTTCTTTCCACCTTGTGTTATAATTATTTGCCTTCTTTACCATACAGCTTCTCATTGCTACTGTAACAAATGACCATAAACTTACTGATTTTAAACAATACCAGTTTATTATCTTACAGTTTTGGTAGTCAGAAGTGTAAAATGGATTTCACTTGGATGAAATCAAGGAGCCAACAGGGCTGTATTCCCTCCAAGGGCCTAGGAGAGAATTGTTTCCTTGCCTTGCAAGCTGGTAGAGGCCATTGGCACTCATGGGTTCACCTCCCTTCCTCCATTTTCAAAGCCAACAGAGCACCTTCCCACCTCTCTCACCTCTGCTTCATCACCAACTGTCACCTCCAACTCTGATGCTCCTCTTCCTTTTCACTAATAAAGAACCTTATAATTTTGGGAGACCCACCCAGATAATCTTCCCTCTGTCAAGATCCTTAATCACATCTGCAAAGTTCTCTTTGCCATGACAGGTAGCACATTCACAGGTTTCAGGGCTTAGGACATGGAGATTTAGTGGTGAAAGAGCATTAGTCTGCCTACTAATTTTCCTTTTTAGTTCTTTTTTTCTGGCTTCATTGAGACATGATTGACAAATAAAAATTGAATGCATTTAGGTTATACACTGTCATGTTTTAATATATGTATACATTGTGAAATGAATACCACAATCACCCTAATTAATATTAATTAATTAATTAATATTCATCACCTCATATAGTTTTGGGGGGGTGGAGGGAGGTAAGAACACTTGCTATCTGCTCCCTTTGCAAACTTTAAGAATACATTATTAACTCTAGTCACCATAAGCTCTACAGTACTTATTTATCTTATTGCTAAAGTTTTGTACCCTTTGATCAATATCTCCCTTTTCCCCCCAGCCCCTGGTAGTACCATTCTACTCTCTGTTACTATAAATTCAACTTTAAGTTTCCACATGTATAAGTGAGATCATGTGGTATTTTGTCTTTTTTGTCTGGCTTATTTCACTAAGCATAATGTCCTCACAGTTCATCTATGTTGTTGCAAACTTTCTTCTTTTCGAAGGTAAAATATTCACACACACACATATTTTATTTTTTTATCCATTCATCTGTTGACATCTAGACTTCTTCTCTATCTCCCTATTGTGATTAATGCTGCAGTAAACGTGGAAGTGTAGCTATTTGCGATAGTGATTTTACTTCTTGTGAACATAGACTCAGAAGTGAGATTACTGGGTTGTACTGTAGTTCTATTTTTAACATTTTGAGGAACCACCAGGCTATTTTTCATAATGGCTGTCCCAATTTACCTTTCTACCAACAGTGTATAAGGGATTCCTTTGTTCTACATCCTGGTCAACACTTGTTATCTTTCAACTTTTTAACAACAGCCATCATAGCACATGTGAGGGGAGACTCCAGTGTTGTGAGAAGTCCCAGCGACGTGCAGAGGAAACACACGGGTGCTCTACTTGATAACCTCAGCTGAATTCCTAGCAAATTTCAAAGAAAAATTTCATTAGACAAGTTAAACAGGTAAAAAAGGCTTTGTTCAAGGCTATTGCAATCGGATGGAACTGAACTCTGAATACAGCAGGAACAATGGGGGATTTACAGTAGGAACCAATGGGCAGGGTGAGGAAGTCAGTGGATAGAAAATCAATCAAATGAACTTGGTTAGGAATAAAAGATGGGAGATTATTGCTAAACTAGCTTGGCAGGATTCTCGCTAAAACTAGACTAGGAAGTCAAGAACAACAGGCCAAGGATGAGGCCTCATAGAGATGATGGCTCAAAAAAGCCTGACTCAACGTTGGTCCCAGAGGAAGTCCTTGTCACCAACAGCTACATTAACTGCCAGTCACCTGAGTGACTATCTTGAGTGTCTGGCCTAGTCAGTCCTTTAGGTGACTCCAGCTCAAGTGTCACCTCACTGCAGCCACATGAGAGATCACAAGAGCCTTCCAGCTGAGCCCCATCAAGTAACAGAGCCACGAGAGATAACAGCTTTAAAACACTATGTTTAACAGTTTCCTTAAAGGCAATAGATAACCAAAGCACAGCAAAAAAGCATCCCAAATGATACAAAGATGTGGAAGCTATAAGCAAAATTTCTTTGTGCATGAGGATCTGAGGATGAAGGGTTGCACGGATATAATGGAATGAATGTCAGGACCACCCAAAGGTGCTGCAGCGGGCAGGATGGAGCTGCTGAGGCTGGCCGCCTAAGCAGGAACCACAGGCTGCAAGAAGCCCTCTCTGTTGTAAGAATCTGGGAACCTGCACTCTACCCAGGGTGATAAAGTGAGACTCTGTCTCTACAAAAAAAAAAAAAAAAAAGAATCTGGGAACTTTAAGTAACAGCTAGAAAACTCACTGAATCATTCATTATACAATCAACAAATGCTAAGAGATTTACTAGTGGAGAGAGACAGACAATACATGAGTGGATGAATGTGATGTGAACAGAACAGGGATGGTGGTCCCTGGTGGTTGCCATTTTTCCTGTCCCTCCCTTTGCTACCTCACACTGCCTAGAGCACTCTACCATGCTCTGCCATGGAGTGTGTGATTAGGGACCACTTTCCATGGCTCTTGGGCACAGAGACTGCCACTGCTGCTCTCAGAACCTCTGTGCTTGGCATCCAGTGCCACAGCTGTTCATTATCCCTGATCTGTCCATTGCATACAAGATGGGCCTAGAGCTACCATCAAGGAAACCCGTCTCTATCCCCTCCACCCATTTTCTAAAGGTGACTTTCTACCTCTTGGGGCTGTCCACTCTGTCCTTATCTAACCCCCAAGCCCATCTGCCTTTGGAACAGTTCGGGTTAATCCAAATCAGTGGTCTAGAGATCCTTAAACCGTTTGCTCTACTCAGAGGGCTGGCAGGTGATGAGGGCAGGAGGGGGCAGGAGAGAGCTCCATCTCTAGGGCCCAGGGATGCAGGCAGGGTGTGAAAAGAGATGACGATGCCATAAGAAGGAGAATAACAGTTTTTCTTTTCTTTTTACTAATAGCTCACCCTATCACACAGGGTATTTGAGAAAGGAGGATTTGGCATTCTAGTTCCTGGGAGAAGAAAAATCATATTCTTGCAGTATATTTCAATTGTTTCTTGAACCAAAATGATGAAATGATATTTCAGAAGAAAGATTTGAAGGTAAAAAGTTCATGGAAAAGATTTTCTTTATTTATAGCCCAGCCTGCCCTTGCAATGAACAGTATTTCAGTTCACACCAGGACAATTAATAGACCTGAGAAAGCAGTATTCTCAACAAAGATGATACTTAAACGTGGCTATTTCATTAAAAAGCAACATATACCACACAGCATAAAGTTGTCCTGTGCATCCAATTCATAAATTCCATTTTCCCGAAAGATAAAAACATTCTAAGGCTCAGCACTTAGGAAATTAAGCACATTCAGCTAAACATGAAAGTAGTCTTGGTACTGATAGATGTAAGTGCCAGTTTGAAGCAGGAACATTTATCAAAACTGGCAGCAATGTAAAAGGGGTCAACTCCAGAGGTATCGTCACTCAACCACAGTTTTTTACAGCTGAGAGAGAGCAAAAACAACAGGAGACTTGCGACTCCTCCCTCCATCACAAAGGAAACATCCACAGGCTAGTTCACTGCAGTGGAAATCAGAAGCCCTGGCGCTAGATGGCGCTGTGAACATCACCTGGGTGTTTGCCGGCCCAGAAGCTCCTTTCTTCACCTCTGTGCGGGGACAACATCATCCACACTTCCTCCTCCCACTCCGCCCAGGGCTCCAATGGGAAATATAGGGAAAGTATGTGCGATCTCACCTGAAATCCCCACACAGATGCTAACTGCCATTATTACTATTGTTGTCAAAGTCAGTGGCAGTAGTGAGATATAGTCCTGAACAGGATAGAGGGGACTGTGCTCTGAGAACTCCGAGTGTTTAAGGCTCCAAGGATATGCAGAGGGGTGTGTGAGAGAGAGAAGTGTGGTGAACACCTCACAAGAAGACAATAAATAGCAAGACAACATTTTCATGAAGAAATATTTATTTAGTTCAGATTGTATATGAAACCAGCACATTGTACCCCTTGATTGCACTATTGTACACAGCTATGATTTAATAATAAAGACAATAACAAAATTAAAAAAAAGAAATATTTATTTTAGCAATTTTTTTCCAGGTTATCTCAAGTCCCTTTACTTTTTAAATTTTTTTTTAATTCTTCTATTATGAAAATTT
Organism: Arctocebus calabarensis; assembly: GCA_963573935.1. NCBI lineage: Eukaryota > Metazoa > Chordata > Mammalia > Primates > Lorisidae > Arctocebus > Arctocebus calabarensis. Next base: position 8,565 of record CAUYON010089969.1, on the reverse strand, counting down.
CAAGCATAACACAAAAGTAGAGAGAAAGATATAATGAAATCCCATGTGTTCTTTATACAGAATCACCTGGCCCAGGTGGAGCCTCTCAGAAGCCCTAAGAAAAGCCTGGGCTCTTTTTCAGACTCCAAAGTACTAGAGAAATGTTGATGTATTTAAAATAATGACTGTTTGTCACTGTCACAGGCTGTGTTCTCTGGAAGCAGATATTGAGCCTGAGAAGTGGGAGACATCTATTAGGAATCTGCCAGTGAGAGGACAGGGACAGAAAGAAGATTGGGCAGAGGTATGATCAGACTATGACAGAGGCCAGCAAAGCCTTGATCATCTTGGAGGGAAGCTCCAAAGAAATACTGTCAGATATGTCCAGAGTCAGATCCAGATGGTTGGTGTTTTACTCGTATACACCCCGCTATGCTCACTCCCTCACCATGGCAGACCAAGGAAGGGTCAGCATTGTTTGAGGTCCCTTCTGCTGCCACCTTGGACCCTCAGGAGGCTTATGACTGGACGCTGTCATGTAGATCACCTTGCCCTTGTGGAATAAAGGCTATTTCAGATAATTATACTATGCTCATTGTTTGCCATTAAAAAACAACTGCACAAAAAATCAGTACGCAAAATATAAATATGGTCTTTTGACTCTTTTGCCAGGGAGGAAACCCAAGGCATTAGAAAAGAAATTGGTTCTCCTAATTATAAGCACATCAACTTCACTAGTTTATCTTTTGTGCCTTTCATGTGCTGCTCAAGGTTTCACAAGACCCAGCACGATGTGAGAGATGTTAGATCTCTGATGGCAGATCTCAGGGTTGGCGAAAAAGGGAAATTAAAAGCAAAATCATATAGCTGGTTAGGAAAAAGCCACATATTGTATTCAGAGAGAGTAGAACACTATCCATTAGTTATGGGGATGCTTAGCTGGTTGTAGGAGATCAGATAGGAATAATGCAGTAGGAAGTTGGATGAAGATAATGAAGCAGCAGCAGGGGCTGAGAATCCTATTTATGGTGGACCGTGCTTAAAATGGGTGTCAGCAGAAACAGCAGGAGGAACGTGGGCTGTCAGGTCTGTGGTTGACAACAGGAGAATTTCAGGGAACAGTTGCCACAGTAGTAAGATTTTGCCAAAAGCTGAGAGCAAAAAGTTAGTGTGCTACGGGATCAAGAATAGAAACAAGTGACTGTGAGTTAGAATTCCTCCGAAATGAACTATGCAGAGTTAGCCTTTATTAATCAAGTGATAGTGTTTTGCTGTTGAGTGATACTGTTCACAGAGTGTGGAAAAATAATGAATCAGAATTCATAGAATGTTTGAAATGCTGGTCTATGAAAATAAAAAGGCTAGCTTTTTACTGACTTCCATGAAATGGTAGATAGAATTTCCATATAAATTAAGTCCAGGGACAAATGTAAATAGTGACACAATGGAATACATCTGCAGACCTCAACCCCAAACTGTGGACTGGAACTGGTTGGTTGCCTAATAGGAACTGAGCCACACCACAGGAGGTGAGTGCCAGGAGGGTGAGCAAAGCTTCATCTGTATTGACAGCCACTCCCCATCACTTGCATCACCACTTGAGCTCTGCCTTCTGTCAGATCAGCAATGGTGTTAGATTCTCACAGGAGCCTGAACTCTCCTGTAAACAGCACATGTGAGAGACCCAGACTGTGTGCCACTTATGAGAACCCAAAGCCTGACAATCTTAGGTGGAGCTGAGATAGTGATTCTATGCTAGGGGATAGTTGCACATACGCAAAGGGACCATCTAGTTGCAGGAAAACAAGCTCAGGACTCCTGTTGATGCTGCGTTATGGTACGTTGTATAATTGTTTTATTACATAGTACAATGTAATAATAACAAAAATAAAGTACACCATAAATGTGATGCACTGGAATCAACCTGAAACCATTCCCCCACCCCACCCCCAGTCTGTGGAAAATTTATCCTCCATTGAAACCTTTCCCTAGTGCCGAAAAGTTTGGGGACCACTGAAATACATGGTAAAAATAGGCAAAAAATGGGCCTCTAGAATCTTCTCTCCATTTGTCATTTCCACAGCCTCACACAGACCTTGGTCCCTTAAAGCTGTGACTCCTCTCCCTCCCTAAGGGCCCTCTTCCACCTCCTCTGCCCTGACCATCCCCCCTCACCAACCCTTTTGCAGCAAGGGTTGCAAACACCTGCTGTGTGTCTAGGCTCTAGGAACTCAAGAAGGGTGCACAGCAGAAAGCTCCAGGTCTTTTTAATTCTTTCTAGTTAAATTCTCCCTAATGTATAAGATCCTTCCAGAAGATCTACATTTTTGAAATGGACCCTAAGACAGTTTCCTACATATTGGGGGGGAATGTTTTTAGGTTGTATAGGATTCTTCCAGGGCTTGTCAAGTAGTATGACATAAGTAGTGATATCACTGCCTGGGACTCAGGCCAGCCCAGAGACTAGCCTTTGCTAAATACAGTTCAATAAGCGTGAAGAACCTCTCATCTCTTCTCAATCTGAGCAGTTTTTTCCCACGATTCTTTTCCTGCTTCCTTTTAGTGTTATTTTCTCTCCAAACACAAAGAAGAGTCAACAGAAAAATAATAGCAGAAAAACAAGACAACTTGGACCTAAATTTTTACTTTTCCATTAGCCAAATGAGGGCTTAGGCAAGTTAAACCTCTTTGAAACTAAAATACACATTATAGGACAGGTATGAGAACTGTTTGATGGCTTGGTACCTCTGAGGCTCACAAAAGTGAATTTCTTTTCTCTAAGCCAGAGGGCTATCACATGGATCACCTGGCCCTCATAGAATCAGGTGACTTCAGATAATTATACTATGATCATATGTCATTAAAAAACATACACACAAAAAAAATCAATATGGGCTCAGCGCCCATAGCACAGTGGTTACGGCACTGGCCACATGCACCGAGGTTGGTAGGTTTAAACCTGGACTGGGCCAGCTATAAACAATGACAACTGTAACAAAAACTAGTCAGGCATTGCGGCGGGCACCTGTAGTCTCATCTACTTGGGAGGCTGAGGCAAGAGAATCTCCTAAGCCCAAGAGTTTGAGGTTGCTGCGAGCTGTGACACCATGGCCCTCTACCGAGGGCGACATAATAAGACTCTGTCTCAAAGAAAAAAATCTGTATTCAAACTATAAATGTGATCTCTTGATTGTCTTGCTAGGCAGAAAACCCAAGGCACTGGAAAAGAAATAGGGTCTCGTAATTATAAACCAGAAACTATCTGCCATGTTTTCTCCTTTGCAACCAACCCAGCATCCCTAAAGAAAGAATCCCCAAGTATTGAGTACATAGGAATAAGAACACCTGTGTTCACATCCCCAAAGGCCATGTAAGAGAAAATCCCAGGTTTAAAGCCAAGAAACCACATGCCGCCTGCAAGCTACATGATCTTGGACATGTAAGTAGTCTTCAGATATAAGAGAAGAGTAACACCTATGGCTCTTTCTATTCCCGAGGAACATAGATCAATATAAATAAAATGGATTTCTAACAATAAATTACTCAATATTACATCACAATTCTAGAGAGAGTTGCATAGAAAATATTGTGAACGCATTTAAATGAAGAATTGAGTAATACTGGTATAAGAATCAATGCCTTGATTTTTCTGCTATCTTAATTTCCTCTGATACAAAATTTAACCTGCCTTCAGTTACTACTAACAAGGTTAATGCAGAATAAAATGCATTCTTTTTATCTTCAGTTTACAGAAAGCAAAACATTAATTTTTTTGTTTTAAAATATTTTAAGTATGGAAATATCAAATACTGAATGATTTTCTAAAGTTACAAAATGTATACATGTACCTAGCACCTAAAAACTATAACACATTTCTTAAATTAACCAAAACACTTTTGGATGAAGAAAACTATGCTTTATACTACATCCTATATAACTCATACTAAGTTTTGGCATTCAGAGGAAGTCCATACCAAATGACAAAATTGCTCCTGTATTTGCTGTGGTGATAGTGCTGTTGTTTGTTCCAATCACCATGTCATCTCATGCAAACAAATATATGGAGAGGTGTCAGAACAAAAGACAATGTCATAAAGGTATTTGTGAGCATGTGAGAAGGTCCCCGAGGACTCCCAGAGATAAAGGGGTGAGTTCCTCTAAGTGGGAGGACAAGTCCTACGCCAACTATCAAGGTAAGAGGCAGAAAAACATATGGATTATTTTGCCTAATATGACTTGCATCTGTATTCACAAGTTGTGGACGTTGGAGAAACATCCTGACACTTACACTACCGCCTCACTTCTAGAATGCAAAGAAACAAAATACTGATAATGTACATCCCACCCGTCTCCCTGAATGTTCAACATGGAGGAAGCCTCCTGAGGTTCCCTAACACTGACTTCCAAAGTGAATTGAGTCAGATCCTTTCAATGCCACTTTCCCTGAATGTATTTTAATCAGGAAGAAAGTGTATCCACCCGCAGCTCTGAGGACTGATGTGGTCATTAAATGCACCGGTGGAAAAACCTATACTATGTGAATACCATTACCCGAAGCTGTTTCATTTGATTTAGTGTCAGTCTCTACAAAGACCTTAAAACAAGAAGCCCTTATAGGCAAGTGGGCAAATGTGTACACATAGGGAGATGTAGGTGGTGTCCAAGTAGAGAGAGATGTGGGAATGGGAGGGCAAAGAGAGATACCTTGGGAAACACTGTAGACATGGTTTGGTTAGGGTATTTCTCTAACTGTAAGTGACTTAGAATTGATGAGAAGCTGACAGATACACAGAAATTATCCATATTTGCTTTATTTCAGTAGAAGGAAATAAAAGAACAGGACTGCTCTGGAAGAAATTGTATTCCTAAGTTATATTTTTTCTTTCTAAAAACTTGTAAAAGAAAATTGTTGGCTTAGCTTGAGTAAGCAAGAGGTTTTGAGGGGAAGGAATAATGGTTTTCACATACATTTCCCTCCAAATGTAGAGTGGAGAAATATGATTGGACACAACTGGTACACACACAGCCAGGCTCTGCAAAAACACCTATGAGCTACTGAAACTCTCTAGTAAACTTCACTTCAGTTTGCAACCTGACTTTGATCAATGACTGTGAAACCATGAAGCGTAACCTTGCCACTGGTTTGGGTTCTCTTTGCCTGGTCAGAGTCTTTGCCCATTTTTTGTGTGGATTATTTCTTTTTACTAGGAAGCTTTGTCATTTAGCTGACAAGTAAACTGGTATTCCCATAAGCCTTTTCAGAGAATGTTGCCTCAGACTTTAAGAGGTCACCTCCTCCATTTCAGAGTCCATGGTTTTTCCTTTATGCCTCCAAGTCTCATTAAATGCCTACAAAAAACAAATACTGCATCTATTGATTTCTGTGGAACCAATGATCACAAACAGCAGGACAAGCCTTCTTATACTACTGTATGTGAATGACTAACTGCCTTGGGAGCAAAAGGTTTTCAATACCTTGTGTTTCTTAATAATTCAGAAAGTCTCCTAGAAATGGTCCTTAGGGCCTGTATATATTTTTCCAGGGCTCCCAGAAAGGTCACCTCTCAGCTACCTGTTCTCACCGTTTCCTTCCATTCTGCGCAAATCTCACAAGACACAGGAGCACTCATTTTCTCACCAAGGAATGACTACTAACTCCACACGTCAATTGCAGAGTATAGTAGATTGAATAGTATGCCCCCCAAATCCGTGTCCACCTGAACCTCAGAATATGATCTTATTTGGAAATACAGTCTTTGCAAGTATAATCACTTTAGAACCTTGAGAGGAAACCATCCCAGATTATGATGGGTCCAAATTATCAGTATCTCTCTAAGAGAAATGATATGGAGATTTGGAACAGACACAGAGGAGGCACAAGAAGGTTCTGTGAAGGCAGAGGCAGAGATAGAGTCATGCAGCAGGAGAACAGGGAATGCCAGGGATTCCTTGGAGACCCTATTTAAAACTTAGGTCTTCTGAACTTTGAGAGAATATGTGTTATTTTAATTTACTCCATTTGGAGTACTTCATCAAGGCAGGTTAGGAAACTAATACAGAGAAATAGTCAACCTTAATATGATCAAACCTGCCCTTCACATTCTACCACCCCCTTTCATCTAACCTCAAATTCCTGGAATCTAATCTTCTTGTTAGAAGTTGATGAAGACTGTGTAAAATAGTTAAGACGATCAGCTTTAGAATCAGACTGTGCCACAAATGTGACTGTGTCATTAAGTTGCAGGATGCCTTGCTTCCTTTTCTGTTAAGGAGAAGCAGTACATTCCCTATTAATGAGATGATTCTGAAAGGGCACCTTGAAATATTTGAAAACCACCTTGTATTTCTAAATTAACACCAGAATGGAGGCCCTTGTCAGAGTGACATAATGCAAAAAGAAACTTTTATCAAATCAAATGCTAATAATCTCAAAGGCAATTAAGCTAATCATTGTTAGCACACATTGAAATCATCTAGCCTCCAAACTAGTCTCTGGGGGTGGAGGAGTCATTGGTATTTTTTTAAGTCTCTGTTGGGTAGTCTTTCATTTGTATTTCCCACCCCCAAACTAGTCTCTGGAGGATCCCACCCCCAAACTAGTCTCTGGGAATGGAGGAGGCATTGGTATTTTTTTAAGTCCACGTTGTGTAGGCTTTCATTCATATTTCCATTTTACAAGATGTGCTTCTTTTAATAGATTAAATCTACTAGTGTCTTCCAATAATTTCCTTCCCTTCTGTCACATCATAGACAATGTGATAAAAGAACGAAAGTCCAGACACAGAAAAACAGTGATGCTCTAGTGACTCTCTCAAATATCCCTAATAGCACAGACGCTTGGTGGACAAAGCACCACTGGATATGACTTTCATCTCCGTGACAGATTTCACAGTTAAGATGACTGAAAATAAATGCTTCTGCTTCAGTACCTGGGCTTGTGGGGTGACCATCTATTTCACTATGGAATCTGCTGTTTGTTGTTGATGTTGTGCATGCCTGTGAATGCATGCTCATGTGTAGGTTTGCGTATGAACATGTACTCACATTAGTAGTGCCGGACATTGGTATTTTCTGTCTATCCCTGTTAATTTAGGTGTTCCTGAGCCTAACCACACAAAACCTTCTGATAATGCAGCATTGCAAAATCCCTTAACAAAATCCATATTTTGCTTTTTTATTGAAGGGGCATTGTCTTCTCAAGTATATGTAACAAATAAGTCAGTTCTGTAGTCATGGTGTACCACAATGCATCCAAAAATAAATATTAGGAAAGAAGATAGCTTTGAATCTCAAATATAGAGCAAACCTTCTTCAAGAGGAATGCTGGCAATGTCCTTGGTGATAGAGTTGCCTGTTGCCATGGGAATGAGCTGAGTGGAAACAATGGCCTTAGACACCAATTCCATGCTCATATACTTCCCTGCTAAAACTCTGAAGAAAAGAAAACTCAAGATGACAGAAATATAAGTAGTCTGTGTGTAACTCAGGCATTACAAAATTTCTATCTGAAAATTGTTAATTTTAGCTGTCTAGAAACTGCAGAAAAGCAAAGTGAGAGAAAATGACAATACAGCGCCTAAATTTCAATCCCATTAAATCCTGAAGAATAATGTACAGGATAACAAAACTCACCAAAAACACAAGTAGACTTCTCATTTTTATGTCTCCATCTCTACCCCAAGACACGTAGTACTAAACTTTGCTGTTCTCCCAATTACAGAGCCTGAAGGCACAAGTCTAGCCAATCCATCATTGCTTACCTTCATGAACATTTTGTATTAATCTGTGTTTTAAATAAGCATACTAAGGACTTAACTGTCTAGTTCTACTGCAACAGAAATTGAATCAGAAAGCCAAGCCATTTTAACTTCCTATGCCTCTATTGTTTTTCAAAGAACTTGTGTCCAGAAGTCAAGGTAAAAGTTGGCCTGCTCAGCATTGCACAAGGACTAGAGAGAGAGCTTTGGTATGAAGTCATAGCACTGGATGGCCAGTGGCCATCCTGAACTTTAGGAAGGTTCACCCTTTTCCAAAAGTTGCTGAGTTCTGAATATTATGTAAAAAAATAAATAAATTTGCCAACTTTCAATTATTTTAACCTATAAAAATGGCAAGTTTAGTTAATATACATTAGAACCTCTGTCACTTGACTACCCAGGGACTGCAACAAACTGGTCAACATATGGAATTGGTCAACATAAGGAACTAGACTTACTGAACTGATACATACATGTGGAACATGTCCCATCTATGAAAATTAGGTCTACTTAAGGAAGTGGTCAATTCAGGGAGGTGGTCAACTATGGAGGTTTAATTATATTTTCTCCTCCATCTTACAGCCTTGAAGAGGATGAAGCCTGACTGTGACTTAAGCAGTCAAACTCCAGAATTTAACCAACTAGGGTTCTATGGTGCTCAGGGGCCAGAAAGGGCTTTACGGAGCATCTAGGTTTTTTCTTTCCTTCCCTTCCTTCCTTCCTTCCTTCCTTCCTTCCTTCCTTCCTTCCTTCCTTCCTTCCTTCCTTCCTTCCTCTCTCTCTCTCTCTCACTCTCTCTCTCTCTCTCTCTCCTCTATCTATAACAACA
>CAUYON010089967.1:0-53085 GCA_963573935.1 Arctocebus calabarensis | reverse complement strand
TAGCACCTCAGTTAGCACCTAGAGTTTGCAGGTTCCTGTTTTTCTTTACATCCTTTTAAAGGTGCTGTCATCTTTATTTGGGCTTTCTCCCTTCAGTTAGCAATAATGAATTGGGCTGCAATGAACATTCTGGTATGGATGTCTTTGTTATAATGTGATTTTTGGTCTTCTGGGTATACACCTAGTAAAGGAATTACAGGATCAAATGGCAGGTCAATTTTTAGATCTCTAAGTATTATCCAAAGATCCTTCCAAAGGGAACATATTAGTGTGTATTCCTACCAGCAGGGTAGAAGTGTTCCCTTTTTTCGACACCCACGCCATCATCTCTGGTTTTGGTATTTTGTTATGTGGGTTAATCTAACTGGAGTTAGGTGATATCTCAAAGTAGTTTTGATTTGCAATTCTCTGATAATTAAGGATGGTGAGCATTTTTTCATATGTCTGTAAGCTGAGAACCTGTCTTCTTTAGAGAAGTTTCTCTTCAAGTCCTTTGGCCACCCTGAGATGGGATCACTTATTCTTTTCTGGCTAATACATTTGAGTTTTCTGTGGATTCTGGTTATTAAACCTTTGTCGGAGGCATAACCTGCAAATATTTTCTCCCATTCTGAGGGCTATATGCTTGCTATGCTTACTATATTCTTGGCTGTACAGAAGCTTTTTAGAATAATCAGGTCCCAGTAGTGTATCTTTGATACTGCTTCAATTGCCTGGGGAGTCGTCCTCATAAAATATTCAACCAAGCCAATTCCTTCAAGAGTTTTCCCTAAACTTTCTTCTAGAATTTTTATAGTTTCATGTCTTAAGTTTAAATCTTTAATCTGTGAGAGTCTATCTTAGTTAATGGTGAAAGGTGTGGCTCTAGTTTCAGTCTTCTACAGGTTGCTAGCCAGTTCACCCAGCACCATTTGTTAAATAGGGAGTCTTTTCCCCACTCCATTGAATGTTTTCAATTGGCTTGTCAAAGACCAAGTAACGGTAAGTAGCTAGATTCATCTCTCAGTTCTCTATTCTATTCCAAACATCTATCTCTCTGTTTTTGTGCCAGTAGCATGCTGTTTTGATCACTATCCATTTATTGTAGAGTCTCAGGTCTGGTAGCATGATTCCTCCTGCTTTGTTTTTATTTCTGAGTAATGTCTTGGCTATTCAAGGTTTGTTCTGATTCCATATAAAACAAAGTATGAGTTTTTCGAGATCTTTAAAATATGACAGTGGAGCTTTAATAGGAATTGCATTAAAATTATATATTGCTTTGTGTAGTATAGACATTTTAACAATGTTGATTCTTCCCAGTCATGAGCATGGTATGTTTCTCCATTTGTTAACATTTTCAGCTATTTCTTTTCTTAAAGTTTTATAGCTCTCTTTAGAGAGATCTTTCACATCCTTGGTTAGGTAAACTCCCAAATATTTCATCTTCTTTGGCACTAAGGTGAAAGGAATAGAGTCTTTGATTGTTTTTTCAGCTTGGCTATTGTTGATATATTTAAAGGCTATAGATTTATGGGTGTTGATTTTTGTAGCCTGAGACATTGCTTTATTCCTTGATCACCTGTAAAAGTTTTGTAGTAGAACCCCTGGTGTTTTCCAGATATACAATCATATCATCTGCAAACAGTGAAAGTTTCATCTCTTCTGACCCTATGTGGTTACACTTGATCGCCTTTTCTTCCCTAATTGCAATGGCTAAAACTTCCATTACAATGTTGGAGAGCAGAGGAGATAATGGGCAACCTTGCCTTGTTCCTTATCTAAGTGGAAATGATTTCAATTTAACTCCATTCAATACGATATTGGCTGTGGCTTTGCTGTAGATGGCCTCTATTCGTTTAAGAAATGTCCCTCCTATACCAATTTTATAAGTGTTCTGATCATGAAGGGATGCTGGATATTGTCAATAGCTTTTTCTGCATCAATTAATAGAATCATATGGTCTTTATTTTTTAATTTTTTTAGGTGCTGAATTACATTTATAGAGTTATGTATAATGAACCAGCCTTGAGACCCTGGGATAAAGCCCACTTGGTCATGGTGTATAATTTGTTTGATGCGTTGTTGGATTCTATTTGTTAGGATCTTGTTGAATATTTTTGCATCAAAATTCATTACTGATATTGGTCTATAATTTTCTTTTCTTGTTGGGTATTTCCCTGGTTTAGGGATCAAGGTGATGTTTGCTTCATAGAAAATGTTGGGGGGTTAGTATTCCTTCTTTTTCTATATTTTAGAAGAGGTTTAGTAATATAAGTACTAATTGCTCTTTAAAGGTTTGGTAGAATTCTGACGTGAAACCATACGTTCCTGTGCTTTTCTTTTTAGGGAGATTTTGTATAGTTGATGCTATTTCAGAATGTGATACAGGCCTGTTCAACATTTCCACTTCATTCTGGCTAAGTCTTGGTAGGTGGCGTGCTTCCAAGTGTTGGTCAATTTCCTTCAGATTTTCATATTTCTGAGAGCAAAGTTTCTTGTAGCATTCATTAAGGATTTTTCGAATTTCTGAGGTGTCTGTTGTTATTTTGTTTTACCATTTCTGATTGATGAAATTAGAGATTTTACTCTTTTTTTTTTTTTTCCTGGTTAAGTTAGCCAAAGTTTTATCTATTTTCTTGACATTTTCAAAAAATAACTTTTTAATTTATTTTGGTTATTGCTTTTCTTCTGCTTGGTTTGGGGTTAGAATGTTCTTCCTTCTCCAGTTGCTCAAGATGTCCCATTAAGTTCCTAACTTGCTCTCTTTCTGTTTTCTTGAGGGAGGGTTGCAGTTCTATAACTTTCCCTCTTAGGACTGCCTTTACAGTATCCCTGAGGTTCTGATAATTCGTGTCTTCATTGTCATTTTGTTCCAAAAATTTGGTAATTTCCTTCTTAATCTTGTCTATGATACATCTATCCTTCAGCCTAAGGTTATTTAGCTTCCATGTTTTTGTATGAGTATGCAGATTCCTATTGTTATTGAGTTCAACTTTTAGTCCATGATAGTCTGAGAAGATGCAAGGAATAATTTTTATTTTTTTTTAATTTGCTGAGGTTAGACTTGTGACCTAAGATGTGATCGATTTGGAGTAAGTTTCCTGGGCTGATGAGAAGAATGTGTATTCAGTTTTCTTGGGATGAAATGTTCTATAGATGTCTGTTAAATCCAGATGTTGAATAGTTAAGTTTAAATCTAAAATTTCTTTGCAAGCTTCTTTTTGGAGGATCTATCCAGCACTGCTAAAGGGGTGTTAAAATCTCTGACTACTATGGAGCTGGAGGTAATCAAGTTGCTCATGTCTGTTAGAGTTAAGGTGCATTCTGGTTGGGTGCATAAATATTAATAATTGAAATCTCATCATATTGATTAGTACCTTTAACAAATATGAAGTATCCATACTTATCTTTTCATATTTTGGTTGTTTTAAAGCCTATTGTATCTGCAAATAGGATTGCAACACCTGCTTTATTCTGCATTCCATTTGCCTGGAATATAGATGACCATTCCTTCACTTTGAGTCTATACTTATCTTTTAAGGTAAGATGAGATTCTTGTATACAGCAGATATCTGGCCTGAGGTTTTGAATCCAGTCAGCCAACCTGTGCCTCTTTAGAGGACAATTTATCCCATTCACATTAATTGAGAATATTTATAAGCCTTTTGAAAGTCTAGTAGACATTATGAATCCTTTCACAACTATGGGATTTGGAATTTGATCAAAAGTTTCTGAGTGGGTTTACTTTTGTGTTGGTGGATTACACTGGTCATTATGGAAGATAGGTCTGAGAATATCCTGGAAAGCTGGTTTAGTTATGGCGAATTTCCACAAAATGTGGATGTCATTAAAGTATTTAATTTCTCCATCATAAATGAAACTTACTTTAGCTGGATACAGGATCCTAGTTTGAAAGTTATTTTGTTTTAGGAAATTAAAAGTTGTTGACCACCATCTTCTAGCTTGAAAGTTTTCAGTAGAGAGATTTGCAGTTATTCTAATGTTCTTCCCTTTGTAGGAAGTAATGGCACGTGCTCTCCTGGGAATTTTCTCCTTCATATTAACTTTACTGAAATTGATTATGATGTGTCTTGGGGATGTCCTATTTGGGTTGAGTCATGCTGGAGTTCTGAAACTGTCTGCTATCTGAATTTCAGAATCTCTTGGCATGTCTGGAAAGTTCTCTTTCATAATCTCATGAAGAAGAGACTCTGTGTCTTTTGAAGCCGCTTCATTGCCTTTGGTAATCCCTATGAGGTGAATATTGGTTTTCTTTGAATTATCCCAGAGCTCTCTGAGAGAGTGATCTGCTTTTGCCTTCCATTTCTCTTCCTCTTTGGAGGTTTGGGAGCATTCAAAACCTTTGTCTTCCATGTCAGAAATCTTCTGCTTGTTCCATTCTGTTACTAAGGGATTCTACTGTATTTCTCAGATCTTTGAGGGCTGCAACTTCTTGTCTCAATGTGTCAAAATCATTGGTTATTTTGTCTTTGAATTCGTTGAATTCTTGAAACATCTTTTGGGTCATCTTTTGGATTACTGCTTGAAATTCTAAGTCCATATTTTCCTCCATTCCAATGATCTTATTTGCTATCCAGATTCTGAAGTCGATTTCTGACATCTCAGCCATTAGCCTTTGCAAGGGATCTTGTGATGTGTCTGCCTTGTCATTCTTTGGAGGAGTGGATCTACTCTGATTATTCATATTGCCAGAGTTTTTCCATTAATTCTGCCCCATGATTGTTTTTCACCATTGCCTCTGACCGTTCTCAGAGTTGGGAAGGTGTCTCCCCAAGATTAGTCCAGGCGGGGTCACTCTATTTTTGCTGGAACTTTGTAGGGATGGACCTGTGTAGCTCCTCTGAGACTGCACCAGCCAGGGAGTTCTGGCACTGAGAATAGCTCCAGAGTGTGGCACCCCTCGATCGAGCAGCAGGACGGGGGATGGTGCACATGGTTCTGGGAGTGTCAGGTGCCCAATGACTATGGCAAAGAGAGCCCATGGCTCCAACAGTATCTGGCCAGGCTGAGAGCTCCACACAGAGGCAAGGAGGGCTCTGGAGGGAGGGCCCTGGTCCCACAGCTTCTGAAGTCCCTGGCCAGATGAGCGGAGCTGGTGCAGAAACAGGGAGGGTGCAGGAGGAAGGACATGGATTGTGTGGGTCCTGGAGTCCCTGGCCAGAGGCAGTCATGCTGAGGCCCAGCAGGTATGGTCTCCGGGAGGGTTCCTGGCCAGGTGTGGGCCTGCAGAGGCACTGCAGGTGCCAGGAGCAGGCATGTGGAGTCACCGGGGGAGTCCCTGACTGGGGGTGGAACTGAGGATGCCTGGCAGTCACCAGCAGAATCCTTGGAAGAAGGTGGGCCTGCAGAGGCCCGTAGAGTGGGGGCACATGGCCGCATTGTCACTGGGGGGATTGCTGGCTGAGATAGGGCCTACAGAGGCCTGACAGTCACTGGCGGAGTCCCTGGCAGAAGGCAGCCCTGCAGAGGCCCGTCAAGTGCAGGGCACAGGGCCGCATGTTTGCTGGGGGAGTTACTGGCTGGGGGTGGACCTGCCAAGGCCTGGCAGTCACCGGCAGAGTCCCTGGCAGAAGGTGGACCTGCAGAGGCCTGGCTAGCATGGGGTGCAGGGCTGCACTGTTGCTGGGGGAGTTCCTGGACCAGGGCAGCCTTGCAGTGGCCTGGCAGTTGCCAGAGCAGTCCCTGGCATAAGGCAGGCCTGCAGAGCCTCGGCTAGCATGGGGCGCAGGGCTGCCCAGTCGTCAGGGGAGTTCCTGGCTGGGGAGTGGGCCTATGTCACCAGCGAAGTCCCTGGCAGAAGGTGGACCTGCACAGGCTCTGGGCGGGCCAGGCACAAGCCCATGCAGTCACCAAGGGAGTCCTTGGCAGAGGGTGGATCCGTGGAGGCCTGGAAAGCGCCCCAAATTAGGGGCAGGACTGAAGAGGCCTGGCTGTCACCGACGGATTCCCTGGCTGGAGGGAAGAAGGCTCACCATGACCCATGGAGTCTTTTGCCATGGGGCTCTTGTTCCGGCCAGCAGGGTGGGGGGCGCTGCTCAGGAACCTCCTCCCTCAGTCTCAGTGGGGGTTAGGCTTCTCATTCATCAGGAAAGGGGGGAATGGTGTATTATAAATTCAGAATGTTGGGGAAAACTTTATTTCAGGTTTTCTGCCTAGCAAAAGAGTGTTCAGAGTCACATCAGGGTTGCTCTGGGGAAAGCAGATCCCACTTCCCACAGCATTCTTCCATGGGGTGAGACAAGAGGTCCATAATTCACTGCTTGTCTGTAGAAAACATGCAGAATCAAATGAAGAGAAAAGAGAAAGGAAACAGAAAAGCAAAAAACCCAGAGCTTTCTTGGGGGAGGGGATGGAAACTTTTCCTTTCAGATGAATTTTGTACCTGAAGTTTGCTTTCTTGGAGTCACAGCTTGGCTCAGCAAGGATGACCTGCAGTTATCATTTCTCTCTCTTGGCTGGGCTCCAAGTTTTCAGCTTAATTGCACAGTTTCTGGAGGTTATTTTTCCTTTTGGACAAGAGCCTCTTTTGGAAGCTGCTTCTAGTCGGCCATCTTGCTCACCCCCCAACTTTTTCTTAATAACAAAAATTGGAATATTCCAAGGGCTATTGGAGGGCTCGATATGATCAAGATCCAATTGCTCTTGTACCAGTGTCTCAAAGGCCTGAAGTTTTTCTTCAGTCAAAGGCCACTTATCTACCCAGACTGGGTCAGATGTCTTCTATGTAATAAGATCTGCAGGCAGGAGGTGAGCAGCCATAATCAGTGGCCTGAAGGAAAAGAATCAAAACTGAGGCCCTAGCATGGGGTTGTGATGGCAGTTGCAATGGCTGGGTTATTCCCTGATCATGTTTACCCAAACCTGATAAGGAATTAAAACCTTGTTTAAGCATCAAATTAGATACCATTTCATTTGGGCTGACAAACACTGCTCCCAATTATTTGAGAACATCCCTTCCCCATAAATAGTGTGGAAGGTGTTCTAGCACAAAAATTTGAAAAGTACCAGAATTACCGTTAGGGTTGGTCCAAGTAAGAAGGGCAGAACTTTGAAGGGGGTTTTGACTCATACCTATTCCTTGCAACTGAGTCATGGAGGGGATCAAATGCCAGGCTAAAGGCCAATGTTGCTTTGACATGACTACGATATCTCCTCCAGTATCAAAGGTACCCAAGAAAGAAATACCTTGAATATTAAGCTTGACTTGAGGGCATTCCTGACAAACAGCTCTGACCCAATAGGCATCAGAGGTCCTGAAGCCCTCAGATCCTCTGCTGCCTCCTTTCTGAATCTGTCCACATTTTTGAAAAAGCACAATAAGCTGAGTAATGCCTTCTCCTGGAATAACAGACACAATACCATGAGGGGCTGCAGCCATAACTTTGATTTCTCCTTGATAATCAAAGTCAATGACTCCAGGGAGAACTTGGAACCCCTGCATGGCAGAGCTGCTTCACCCAAGCAGAATTCCCATGGTGCCTTCAGGGAGGAAATAAAAAATGCCTGTGGGAATTCTCTGAGGTCCTAGCTCTGTGGTTAATACAGAGTGGACAGTGGAACTGAGTTCCAGTCCTGCGGAGCTGGGACTTACTCTAGAAAGGGATTCAATGACTTTTCAGGGAGTGGGGACTGTTGAGACAGGACTGTCTCCCCCTGGTTGTGGGTAACTACTTCGATTATTTGGTGGGCCTGAGGTGAGGCCTGGACCAGTTTCTCAAAGTTGGATTAAGAGTCCTACCTTGAGAATCAGTTTTTGATCTGCATTCATTAGCCCAATGAAAGCTTTGCTGACCTTTGGTGAATATAGAAGTGGGTCACTAGTGCAGGTGTTTAATTTTCCGTGGCATGTTGCGGACACTGCTTACTAAAATGACCAGGCTTTCCACAATTGAAACAATTATCATTTCTTTGGGGCCCAGAGGCATGAGGGGATTTACCCCATTGGTTATTTCCTTGCATCTGCTGATACACCACTCCAGTGGGTACCCCTTTCATCCCAACCATGAATGCAGCCCCTTGAGTGTAAGAAAATACAACCTCTGCACAAAGGCAAATATAATCTTCCAAGAAACCTCATTTTTTGTAAGGGCATATCACAGCTTGACATGCAGAATTAGCATTCTCAAAGGCTAATTGGTGGACAATCAAAGTCCCTGCCTCAGGGTCAGCAATTACACACCCACAGCTTGCAGCAGCCAGGCAACAAAATCTTGATAATTTTCATCAAGGCCCTTTACTCAGCTCCTCTATTTGAAGCTATGAGGGTAGCGCTAGTCCAGGATGCGAGTGCCGTAGTGGCAACCTGATGGTATATAAACCGATTGACTTGGGTTGCAATATCAGAATAATTTCCCATTCCTATTAGCGCATCATAGGAAACTCCATTGTTAGCTTGGTGGTTGCGCAGAACCATTGCATCAGCTTTGTTCATGTATTCTCCCTTCCACAAAAGATAATCCCCCACAGAGAGACATGCTTTAGCAATACTTTTCCAAACGTTAGTTGGCAAGGCATAATCCCCTAAGGAGTCTATCATAGCCATGGTGAAAGGGGCAGTAGCTCTTTCTACTAAAGAGAGACTGCTGTCTTTAGATCATTCAAAGTTTTAAAGGGAATTAGTTCATGGTATTGCTGATTAGAAGCTGGATCCACACTAATAGAAAAAGCATGGAAGTCAGACACCTCCTCCTCTGCTTCACAGCTGCTGCAATGGAGTAGCAGGTGCAAGACACTGGGTAATCCCCAGCGCACAGCAAAGAAGTAGCAGACCGGGAAGATGCCAGGGAGTCCCCAGTGCACAGCAAAGGGGAAGTTGCTTGAGGGGAAGGAGATTGAGCAAAAAGAGCAAAAACTGCAGAAGCCAGGGGAACAGGCACTGCAGGAGCGGGGGAGCAGATGGAACAATAGGAGCTGTAAAGGGAGGGAACATGGAGTGATCCCACTCCTTTTTCTTAAAGGCAGCCTGTGAGGCTGCAAAAGCTTTAATCAAATCCTTTTTAGGCACTCCCTCAAAATCATCAGTATAATTTTCATCCCCAGGAGGCTGTTTTTCCTCCTCATGATATAAAGCAGCTTCTTCCTCAAGCTATTGCACTTCCTCTGGAGACAGAGAATCTTCGTTAGGGAGAAAATCAGAGGTGTCCCAATCATCGAGACCAGCTGCAGAGGGAGTGTGCTGGAGGGAACTTATGTGCTCAACCACAGGTTTCAGGTGGAGGCACCCTTTACCAAATTATAGATGGTAAAAGTTTCAGTGGGAATACCATCAGGCCCTTGAACAGTGTAATAAGCTCTCAAACAGGACCCATCTTTAGCCCAGGTATCCTGATTAACAGTTCCCTCCTCAGGGAACCAAGGACATACCTCCTGCACAAGCTGCAAAAAATGCTCCAATTGATGAGTTTGTACCTGAGCTGTGCGAGCTGTGAGCATAGACGTTAATACTTGCACATACAAACCATAGTCCTTTGACCCAAACTGTCCCATGCTTTACTCCTAACGAACAATGCCCCCTTCAATAACCTAAATTTACAGAAGTATATGACATATTCCACGTTAAGGACTCACCTATAAATCAACCGAAGTGCTCCAAAACAACTCTTCAGGTTGCCACAGGGTCAGTATTCCTCAGGTCCCTGTTCAAGTGCCAACTTCCAGGAACCAGCCTAGCAAGGTTATTAGGAAAACCTGGGAGTACACCAGCACGGGGGTGGAAAAGAGAGATGGAAAGTAGCAGGATTAGGAGGACTTTTCCTCAGTAGGAAAGGCAACCTCAGCTTTATTGCACAGCTTTTATATACAGTAGCTTGAAGGCATGATTTTGTCATAATTGCATAACTTGATTAAAAATAGGCTAAGAGCAAAATAGCATTCTCAGCAGTCTGTGCTGACTAAAAGGCATGGCTCCATTCTAATCTGGTTCAAGAACCAGTCATAACAGGAAACAGATGGGGCCAGGTTGCATTCGGTCCTTGACTCAAATGCAGTTCCTCAAAACTGGTGTCCTCACCTCCCAGGAGGTCAGCTCCCAACAAAGCTAGCAAAATGACTGAGTCCTAATTGAGGGTAAATAAATTAGGAAGATATAACCAGGTATCCTTGGCAACTAGATAGTGGCTTCTGGCCCCCATCTTATATAGCAAAATCAACATGTGTGTTATCCATCTCCTAATACCATAGTGCCACCAGGTGTCCCAGAAAATTATTGATATATATAGTATTCTTTTGTCCATTCCTTCCTCTAGTTATTTATCTTGGTTTTTGCTTTGTTTTGTTTAATTTGGTTGTGTTTTTATTTTTCCATTTCTACTTTCTTCACTAGTAAGATGTTCATTTCTACTAAAGTTTTTCAGCCCCTTTTATTTTTTCTCCTTTTTTATTTCCCCTTTAGTAGAGCTATTTCTATGTTTCTCTTCTTTCCTACATAAATTTCTCTTACAGCAACTAAAATATCTCATTTTTATTATGTTTACTTTTTATTACTTTTACATTTTATTATTTTTACTTTTTGTTATCTATTTGTATTACTTTTTTCTTCGCTCTTATCTGCTTTATTCTATTTAATTTTGTGTTCTACTTATAAGACAGAGCCTTATTGTGATATCTGGGTGGAGATGTCACTGCCTTAGGCTGGCACAAATATGCCTCGAACCCCTGGCCTAGGGTGTCATTCAGGCTTTGGCCTTTGGAAAGACAGTATTAGTAGGTACCCACTGTAACATACTACTGATTTTTTTCCTATAATTGGCAGAGGTTGGGTTTTGCCTTTGCCTAGGCTGCTAATGAGTTCCTAAAATCAAGGGACCAACCCAGCCAGACCTCCTAGAGTCAACCAAGCAGGAAATGTACTGGAAGAAACAGGAACACCTATGACACCAGAGAATCTTTTTCTTTCTATGCTAATGTTATTGTGAATTCTCATGGAGGACAGGTAATCTTTATTTTTCTCTGTTTTTTAAAAATGAAAAACAAAGACCATATGATTCTCTCAATTGATGCAGAAAAAGCTTTTGATGATACCTAACATCCTTTCATGATCAGAACACTTAAGAAAATAGGTATAGGAGGGACATTTCTTAAACCGATAGAGGCCATCTACAACAAACTCACAGCCAATATCATTTGGAATGGAGTAAAATTGAAAACATTTCCACTCATATCAGGAACTAAGCAAGGATGCTCATTGTCTACACTGCTATTCAACATAGCAGTGGAAGTCTTAGCCATCACAATCAGGTAAGAGAAGGTGATCAAGGGGATCCAAATAGGGTCAGAGAAGATCAAACTCTCACTCTTCGCAGATGGTATGATCCTATCCCTGGAAAATCCCAGGGAATCAACTTCAAAACTCTTAGAAAAGATCAAGACATACAGCAGCATCTCAAGATACAAAATAAATATTTACAAATCAGTGGCTTTTATATACCTCAACAATAGTCAAACTGAAAATATAGTCAAGGACTCTATTCTTTTTACAATAGTGCCAAAGAAAATGAATTATCTGGGAATATACCTAACAAAGAATGTGAAAGATCTCTATAAAGAGAATTATGAAACTCTGAGAAAATAAATAGCTGGAAATGTCAAAAAGTGGAAAACATAGCATACTTATGGCTGGGATGAACCAATATTTTTTAAATGTCCATACTTCCCAAAGCAATCTACAGATTTAATGCAATCCCTATTAAAGCACCATTGTCATACTTTAAAGAGATTGAAAAAAGAGTGCTTGGTTTTATATGGAATCAGAAAAAAACTCACATAGCCAAAACATTGCTCAGAAATAAAAACAAATCAGGAGGTATCACATTGCCAGACTTCAGGCTATGCTATAAATCTATAGTGATCAAAACAGCATGATAGTGGTACAAAAACTGAGTGGTAGATTTTTGGAGCAGAATAGAGAAACAAGAGATGAACCCAGCTACTTATCATCATTTGATCTTAAATAAGCTTATCAAAAACACTCCTTGGGAGAAATGTTCCCTATTTAACAAATGGTGCTGGATGAACAGGCTGGGGACATATAGAAAACTAAAACTTGACCCCCATCTTTCACCATTAATAAAAATTGATTATTACTGGATAAAAGATTTAAACTTAAGACATGAAACTATAAAAATACTAGTAGAGAGTTCAAGTAAAACACTTGAAGAAATTGGCCTGGGAAAATATTTTATGAGGAGGACCCCCCCAGGCAATTGAAGCATCACCAAAAATATATTAATGAGATCTGATCAAACTAAAAAGGATTTGCACAGCCAAGAGCACAGTAAGTAAAGCAAACTGACAACCTTCAGAATGGGAGAAGATTTTTGCAGGTTATTCTGACCCAGGTCTGATAGTAGAATCTACAGAGAACTCAAACTAATCAATAAGAAAAGAACAAATAACCACATTTGTGTGTGGGCAAGAGACTTGAACAAAGGCTTCTCTGAAGAAGACAGGTGCATGGCCTATAAACATGTGAAAACATGCTTGTCATCTTTAATCATCAGAGAAATGCAAAACAAAACCACTTTCAGATATCATCTAACTCCAGTAAGAGTAGCCCACATAACAAAATCCCAAAACTACGCATGTTGGCGTGGATGTGGAGAGAAAGGAACACTTCCACACTGTTGGTGGGAATGCAAGCTAATACAATCTTTTTGAAAAGACGTTTGGAGAATACTCAAGGAAGTAAAAGTAGACTTACCATTCGATCCTGCAATTTCTCTACTACTTGTATACCCAGATGATCAAAACCCATTTTACAACAAAGACATTTGCAGAGAATTTTCACTGCAGTTCGGTTCATAATTGCCAAGGTGTGGAAACAGCCCAAGTGCCCATCAACCCATGAATAGATTAACAAATTGTGACATATGTAAACCATGGAATACTATGGAGCCATAAAGAAGATGAAGACTTCCAATCTTTTATGTTTAGCTGGATGGAGCCGGAACATATTCTTCTTAATAAAATATCTCAAGACTGGGAAAAAAAGTATCCAATGTACTCAATACTAGTATGAAATCAATACATAATCACGTACACATTCATATGAATGGTAAAATACAGCTATAGTCCAGAAAGTAGAAGGGAAGAGTAGAGAGAGGGGAGGGGAGTGGGAAGGCAAGAGCAGGGAGGGCATATGGGAGGACCTCACCTAATATGCATGATGCAACGGTATGTTTCAAAACTGTTAAGAAAAGATTATAATTGTGATGGCTGTGTTAATCAGTTCAATGTAAGCATTTCACATTGTATATCAAATCAGTACACTAAACCCCATAAATTCATCAACGTACACAGTTATGTTTTAATAAAAATAAAACAAAAATAATAATGAATAAAGATAGGTAAGTGCTTCCTATCATCTACATTGGGCCCATTTACCTGAACCACCCCATGTTTCCCCTGTTACTTGGGAGGACTTGGAAGCACTACTCTCCCCCAACAATATGAAAACCACTTGTAGCTTTTGGCTATCACTTTGTGGGCTTTTATTGGACTTTAGTTCTAAACCTTGTGATAGCCAAATGTATAACAATGGATGGCATCAATTAACTCGAACCTTGTCCTTTTTAACTGAAGACATACCTTTGTGCTTACAACCATTTGTCAGAACTTCCCACATATTGTATTTCATTAAAGTCCCACTTTTACATTAATTATATTCATCATAATGACTCCTGAAACACTGATGTTCAGCATCAAGTTTTCATTAAAGGAGTAGGAGCCTGTGTTGCCCCAATTTGTGGACATGCTTTTTTAAACTTTGCATCCCCATATGTAACCATCCCTTGCTAAGTGTTCAGGATGTCCCTACTCATGATTTAAGTTGGTCATATTGTTCTTCTCCAAATTTTGCCAGAAATGATTTGCCGAACAACTGGACACTGAAAATTGTGGACCTCAAGGACTTTATGTCTTTGGATCCAACCAGACATGGGAATTTTCCTTATCATTACTTAGCCCCCAAATGATGGAGTCTTTGACTAGCTGTCCCCTTTAAAGGATCTTCCAGCTCCTCTCACAACTCATTCCTACTCCTATCCAAAAAGATATTTGGAGAGCCATTTTACATTTTTTTCCACCACTTATCCACCACAGACAACATGTTTACTTTCCTAAATATCCTTCATCATGGATTGTTAATGACTCTTATGCTAAAGTTATGTTTTGCACTTCAAAACCTTACATTTTTGCTTTCACCTCTTACACTAACTTACTTCAATTTATACAAATAATCCATTCCTCAAAATAAAACATTTAAATTTAAAGTTATAGCCAATAAAACATTGTTAACTCCTGTACTACTTATTTTAGTGTAGATCAATTTCATTTAACTTATTTGTTTATTTTAAGACAATGTTCTGAACCTTGGTTTCCAGTTAATCTTATTTACTTTTTGATTAAAAAACAATACTTTAAAACAAATTACTTCAGCATTAGGAAAATTATGAGAGAAGGGTTTCTGGAGGGGTACCAGCCCCCAAACCAAAGCAAGTGACATGGCCTCAGGTGCTCCCTGAGGAACGTTGCCCTAAGATGGAAAAAATTCTTGTCTGTGGACATGCCCGGGCTAGATGTTCACAGAAGGAAGTAACTGGAGGGCTTTGCAGGGTGAAGCTGGAAGATGGGCACTTGCAGAGGCTACGGGAAGAGGTACTTTGTCCTTTTCTCCTTTTATTTATAGCTATGCTTCAAGTTTTGAGGAACTTAGCAGACAGAACAGACAGCCAGACAACGTTGTGGTTAAGCCTTCAGCATAATGTTGAGAAAGTATGTTCAATTTAGATTAGCTATATATGTATCTAGCAGCATCTGTGCTGAACAAAGAATTTTCATGGTAGCTTTTGCTGTTTCATCATTATTCGTTCCTTTTTCTATTTCTATACTTTTATTTGATCGGTGTGCATAAAACACCCAATAAACGTGGGTTGCCACTGAGTGCCTGAGCGAGCACCAGTCTTCCTTTCAGCATTCATTTTGTGTGCAGTACTTCCTCTGTGTCCCTGATAAGTTAAGTTCCCAGGTCGACTACAGGTTTCCCTGGAGTCCTTATAGATTCTTTTTGAGAGTAGTGGACCCAACCTGGGGCAGTGGCCAGCAAGAAAGATGGTGCTGAGGAAATCACAAATCTTACACCAAACTGAGTGGAAAAGACCAGAAGGCTGTAAGGGCATACACTCTTTCATGTGCCTGTTGGCAACATGAGAACAATGCAACACCTGTCCTGTTTCCCAGAATCTTGTTATTGGGTACTTAACAGAGTATACATGCAAGGATGCACAGCAGTCAGTAGTTAGCCATCGAGGCTAAAAATGAAAGAGGGGAGATTACAGCCCCCAAGAATGTTTTGGTAAAGGGTGAAAAGGGACATATGGCAATGGAAACATCTGAAGTGGCCAGATAGTGGTGTAAGCAGGAGAGAGGATGGGGAGAGAAAGTCTCATCTCCTTAGACAGACATGTCAGCTTCTCTAACCTAAACTACTAATTCATGATTTCAGCTGCCTGCACTGCTGATTTCCCCTTGCAGGGATAGTCACGGAGATATACCCATGACTGGAGCTTTACTAGTGTTATGTGCTGTGATTGAAAGAAATGATATGCACACTACCATCCACCCTCCCTCATGTTCCATGTGAAGCTCACAACAGCAGAGGCTGAAGACAGAAAAGTTGTCTCTGTTCCTTTACACCAGGGAAATCAAGAGTTAAGCCTGTTTGCCTCCTATAGCCTCTATAATTGCAGCCACTGCCCTTTCCACTACAGCTCATATTGCCACTGTAGCTTTATCCTGTTCTGTTCATACTGCCCATCAAGTAAAAAATTACATTAAAAATGTTAACTTCAGAAGTTCAATCCTTAGCCACCATTGGCCCAGAAATTCTAAACTGTCTCACACTTTCAAAGCAGCTATCCTTTGGATGTGTGAAATACAAGAGGTGCTATGGACTACCAAAAAATTAGTTTGTGACATTGCTTATTGATCTATGTGTATCACACCCATTCCATTTCATATTTCTAAAAATTATAATGCAGTAAAATTGTACCTCTAGGACACATTTGAAAAATCTTTACCTCAAAATCTTTCTGCCTTCCAAAATAAACCCAAGGAATAATTAAAACAATTATGAGATGAAGCCTAGTAACAAACACTAGACAATCTCAACAATATAACAACTAATTGTCTTAACCACAAACCTTGGTTTTTCAATCTCAATTTACATATTCAGATGTTTGCTATATTTGCTTTTATTTTATTTTTATGTTTTCCTATGGTCTTGAATGCAAGCTGCAATTTATTTCCATGAACAATGCACACTGAAGTGATCATGACTCTTCAGTTTTCTCAACTTCCAGAGCCTCCCGTCAACACAAGAAACCCCCATCTTTCTATTATACTCACTTTTGATAAAATTTAATTGCAATAAAATGAAAAGGGGGAGTTGTGGGTTTAGGCTCACAATCCTGTGGATCTGCTGGCAATAACCTGGATTCCTTGACTCTTCCATACTAAAAATGGTATATACTGGAAACACCAATAAGGTCTGGAATGTTCAGCAGTTTAGATATAGATTAATGATTTGGACTAGGGAAGTAAAAGTTTATCCTGTAGTATTGTTCCTGTTTTTTTATTTACTTCATGGTTTTATAATATCTTCTGCTTTTCTTTCCACTATTTCCTTATTCTATGACATTGTAAAACCTCTTTTGTCTTTGTCAATGTGGTCAAAGTTTCCTTTTATTTATAATTAACTACCTATGTTTAGTGCTTTTTGGACATATGCACCTTATCCAGTTTGATAAAAGGCCTTTGAGGTTTTTGGTCAGTGCAGCACTTCCCTATTACTTGCCTGGAATGTGAAGTTGCTCTCCTTTCTCAGTCTCATCAGTTGTTTCACTGAATAAAAGGACTATGGCACTTTGCTTTCCACCCAATCCCCTTGCTAAATCACCACAGGTAGTGAACAACTACATAAAGTGAAGGAGGAAATGTGAGGAAAAAGTTCGAGAAGGAAGTGAACAGAAGAAAACACATATGAGAAGGAACTAACAAAAATTTCTGGAAATATGAAAAAAAAATAGAGCAACCCCCTCAACTTACCCAAGGAATCATGAGGTAGCTACCACAGAGGATTCCACCTATAAGGAAATAATAGAAATGACAGAAAAGGAATTTCAAATATGGATGGAAAAATCAATGAAGGGATTTGAAGAGACAGTGGAAAATAATCAAAAGGAAATAAAAAAACAGAGAAAAATAATAGATGAAAAATGTGAAGAACTTAGAAAGGGCATAGCAGAGCTTAAGAAATTGAAGGTGTCAATCATGGAACTTAAAGATGAAATAAAAAATATCAATAACAAATTAGATCATGGAGATGAATGACTCTCAAAGCTAGAGGATAAGGCTCTTGAGCTATTATAGGCATTTAAACAGGTAGAAAAGAGGAGATAAACAGAAGAGTAATCACTTTGAAAATCATGGGACTTCAAGAAGCATCAAAACATACAAATTACAGGTATCCTAGGAGGGAAAGAAGAATAATCCAAAGGAATGGAAACCCTACAGGAGGAAAGCATAATGAAAACTTCCCAGACATCACCAGAGATTCTGACACACTCCTTTTAGAGGGATATCAAACCCTGTGTCATGTCACAAATAGAGCAACTCCAAGATACACTAGAATGAACATCCAAAGTCAAGATTAAAGAGAAAATTATGCAAAGAGCCAGGTGTAAGTGCCAATTGACCTATGGGGGCAGATCTAGTGGGGCAACAGCAGACTTTTCAGCTTAAACTTTTCAAGCCAGAAGAGAATGATAATCTGCCTTTAACTATCTTAAACAAAACAATTTTCTGACCAGAATTCTGTATCCTGCTAAACTAAATTTCAAAATGGACGGAGAAATCAAGTCTTTTACTGACATACAAACATTTCCAGGTCTGTAGGAAGGACTCAGACCTTCTCTCCACACTGACCATCACAATGGACTACCAGCAAGTTAGATACTGAGAAATGAAGGGGGAAAACCTAGCTTCTACAATGGCACAAAAGACAAAACTAAGCAATGGTGTTTCACAAAATAAGATGAATAGAATTCCACTGTATATATCAGTTCTCTAAATGAATGTATATGGCTGCCTTCCCCACTGAAAAAAGCACAGGCTGGGTGATTGTATACAAAGCATAGGCCATCTATGTGCTGTCTCCAGGAGACACACATAACCTTGAAGGACAAAACAAGACTCAGGGTAAACAGGTGGAAAACAATAATTCAGAAAAATGGAAATCAGAAGAAAAGAGAGGTCACAAGCCTATTTTGGGATACAAATGGATTTAAAGCAAGTAAAGTTAAGAAAGGCAAAGATGAACACTTCAAGAGAATAATACAACAAGAGGACATTTCAATTCTAAATATTTGTGCACCTAATTTAACTGCTCCCAGACTCTAATTGGTCTGAGCAATATAATATTCTATAATACAATAATATCAGGGGACTTTAATACCCGTCTGACAAAACCAGGCAGATAATGCAAACACCTCATCAACCATTGCAACAACAACAAAAATAAACAAATTGGAACTTAATTAAATCAAAAAACTTCTGCATAGCTAAGGACACAGCAATTAAAGGAAATAGATAACCTTTACAATGGGAAAAAATATTTGCATGTTATAAATCTGATAAAGTCTTGATAATTAGAATCTACAGAGAACTCACATTATACAAGAAAAACACAGAAAACAGTCCCATCTATCACTGGTAAAGAGTCATAAACAGAATCTTCTCCAAGTAAGATAGATGAATGGCTAGCAAACAAATGAAAAAATGCTCACTGTCCCTATCTTCAGAGAAATGCAAATTAAATCCACCTTGAGATATTACCTAACCTCAGTGAGAAGGCCTACATCACAAAGTCCCAAAGTTGCAGATGTTGGTGACGAGAGATGTTGAGAGAAGGGAATACTCTTACACTTTTGGTGGGACTGTAAACTAATACATCCTCTTTGTAAAGAAGTATGGAGAATCCTCAATGAATGCAAAATAGAATTTCCATTTTGTCCCTCAATCCCAGTACTAGGTATCCACCCAGAAGAAGAAAATCATTTTGTCATAAGGACATTTGAACTACATTGTTTATCACAGCTCAATTTTCAATTGCCAAGATATGGAAACAGTCTAAATGTCCAATGATCCAGGAATGGATTAACAAACTGCAGTATATGTGTACTATGGAATACTATTCAGTATTTGTGAAAAAATTGGAAACTTTTTATCTTCCAGTTATTTCAAATTAATATGAGGATACAAATTTTTAGATTTAATTATTCTCAGCTCGAAGGTAAAGTTCCAGTTGTAAAAGAACCACTCACCTAAGGGACATGCTATACAATTTCACATTGTATATTTTATGTGAGATCCCACCAAAATGCCCTTCTTCCTTCTGCCAGTCGCCCTTCCCTTTCCTTCTCTTACCCTCCTACCTCTGCCCCCCATACTAGTTTATCTTTGCGTTTTATTGTTCATATGAGCATATAAATGTTTATATATTGGTTTTATACTAATATTGAATACATTGGATATTTATTTCTCCATTCTTGAATTACTTCACTAAGAGGAATGTGTTCCAACTCCATCCAGGTAAACATAACAGATGAAAAGTCTCCAAATGTTTATGGTTCAATAATATTCCATGGAATACATATATTTGTTGATCCATTCAAGGGTTGATGGGCATTTGAGTTTCTTTCACGATTTGGCAATTATGAAGTGAGCTGTAAATATCTTTGCAGTAAAATGATTTTTTTCTTCTGGGAACATACTTAGTAATGGGATTTCAGGATCAAATGGAAGGTCCACTTTTAGTTCTTTGAGGATTCTCTATACCTCTTTCCATAAAGGTTGTATTAGTTTGCAATCCCATCAACAGTGTAGAACTGTTCCCTTCTGTCCACATCCATCCTAGCATCTGCAGTTTTGGAACTTTGTGACATAGGCTAACCTTGCTTCAGTTAGTTGCTATTTCAGAGTAGTTTTGATTTGCCTTTCTCTGATGTATAAAGAGGATGAACAATTCTTCGTGTGTTTGTTGGGCATTCATATGCCATCTTCAGAGTTTCTGTTCAAGTCTTTTGCCCACATAGAAATGGGGTTATTTGCTCATTTTTATTGATTAATTTGAGTTCTCTGTAGATTATAGTTATCAGACGTTTATCAGATTCATAACATGCAAAAATCTTCTCCTATTTCAAAGGCTGTTTGCTTTGTTTGCAGTACCATTATCTGTGAAGAAGCTTTTTAGCTTGATCAAATCCCAGTTATTTATTTTTGGTGTTGTTACGATTGCCCAGGGTTGGGGGGGGGGTTCTTCCTCATAAAGTTTTCTCCCAGGCCAATATTGTTGATCATTTTTCCCTCACTCTCCTCTAGAATTTTTATTGTTTTGTGTCTTAAAATTTAATCTTTTATCCAGCAAGAATCAGGTTTTGTCAATAGTCAGAGATGTGGGTCCAGTTTCAATCTTCTATAAGTGGCTAATCTGTTCTCCTAGAACCATTTGTTAAATAAGGATTCTTTTCCCCAGTGCATCCTTTTGGTAGGCTTATCAAACACCAAATGGTGATATGTGGCTGTGTTCATCTCCCAATTCTCTATTTTCCATCGATCTGTCTCTCACTGTTTGTGCCAGTACCATGCTGTTTTGATCAGATTTGTCATGTTACCTGAAATCTGCCATCATGATGCCTACAGATTTGCTTTTATTTATAATGATTGTAATTGCTATTTGTGTTTTTTTCTGGCTCTATATGAATTGAAGGGCTATTTTTAAAAAAAATTTCTTTAAAGTATGGCACTGAT
The DNA here is from genome assembly GCA_963573935.1 of Arctocebus calabarensis. NCBI lineage: Eukaryota > Metazoa > Chordata > Mammalia > Primates > Lorisidae > Arctocebus > Arctocebus calabarensis. The sequence goes on along the minus strand of CAUYON010089967.1, from coordinate 32,223 downwards.
GCTGTGAAGGGTACTGCATTAAATTTCTAGATTGTTTTGTGTAGTATGGACTATTTAAAAATGTTGATTCTTTCCAGACATGAGCATGGAATTTTATTCCATTTGTTAACATTTTCTACTATTTCCTTTGTCACTTGAACTATGTAGTGAATTTCATAGTTTACTTTATACAGCTCTTTCAAGAATCAGAGGACAATACTAGCCCGGAGTTTTAGTCAAAGTTGCTCAGGCAGTGGGCATTGACCTCCTAATTAATCTCAGAGTTTGGACTGGCAGGTTGAAAACAGAAATCCGTGGGCAGATCTGCCAGAGAATTCCTAAATAGCTTTAGAAGGGTATTTTCTAGGGGAAAAGAGAGACAGGAAAGTTTGCCTGTGTCCCTCCAAAGTTAGGATGCAGCACTGCTTTTGTTCTGCAGCTCGGAGGCCCACAGATTGCCCAGGCCTCTCAGGAAACTTGCTCAATACTCCAGCCTCTGCAGGGGGCAGCCCTTTAGGTAAGGATGAGGAAAGGTTGATCTGTGTGCACAGGATTGCAGGAAAATATTTGGGCACTTTTGTGCCATGTGGGATGGGGCCTAGGCTCAGTGGTGGAACCTCACTGGTGGAGGAGGACTGAGACTTGGTTGCACTCTCCTGTGGGAAAAGATAAGAAGGCTTTTGTCTCATTTCCGTGTTGGGAATTCTACCACTGAGCTCCTGTTTGGGCAAGGGTCTCCCAAGTTCTTGGCACTAGGCTCTATACCTGATCTTTGTTGTCTTTCTTCTTACATGGGTGCTATTTACAGGCATATGATACACTTCCTGGGGGCAGGACACAACTGTAACAGGGACTATACCTAAAATGCAAACATTGAAACCTAGTTTTTTTGTACTCTCAAATTAACCTAAATTAAAAAACAATAAGAGGAGAATGGAGATTTTGGTGTCCAAAGAACAAGCACTTTATTTTTTTTTATATTCTTTCATGGAATGTCATTTTCCCCTCAAATCTCTAAGACTAAGGACATGGGAGGGAGGGAGGGAGGGAGAGAGAGAGAGAGAGAGAGAGAGAGAGAGAGAGAGAGAGAGAGAGACCTGCTAAATATTTTAGAGTCTCATCCAGGATTGAGATCTGATTTTGGAGTATGCAGTTGGACACCTGCTTGACTCCATCCATTTTCTTTGTTTCTATAGCAATGGAGAGGTTCCTGTCAGTCAGTAAGAGCATGTAGCATGGCTGCCAATCTATAGTTCAAAGGTGAAAGGCTCTTGTAAAATGGACTTTTGAATCCCCCCCACAGAGGGTGCAATGCCAGCAAAAAGTGTAAATGAATGCTAGGAGGATCCTGAACCCATTCTATTTCCACTGTCTTTCTCTGGTTGAGAACTGCATGGCAGACAGAAACAGTAGGCAGACATCCTGGAGTATCCAACAACAATTGTGGCCTTGCAGCACTAATGAACCTTCTGGCAAAATCCCCCTCAACATGTACTCCCAGCCTCTTTTCCTTTTGGTCCGTGTTGCCTGGGTCCCAAGCCTCTTGCCGCTTACTTCTAGAATGTCTCCTCTCCACTCTGGAAGAGGGAACTGGTTTGCACTCTATAGTGAGTTTTTCTTGTGGTTTGCACATGTACTTTGTTTGGTAATGACTGTATATCAGTAAGTGACTGCTTTGTGTGTTTGGTTAAGTTGTGGTACTATTTCTTGTATTTATGAGTTGCTTTAAGTGTATTTTAATGTGTCTTTCTCCAAAGTTAATGTGCACCTTTCTCCAAAGTTAATCTCAATTAATTTTTCTGCACACATGCAAGGGGAATGAACTATCTGATTGTTAGCTCAATGAGGGACTGAGTTCCTCGGTTCAAAAGAGAAAGGACGTTTTATTCCTCCCTAAAGGCAGTCCTGGGCAACAAGAGGCCTGAGTGGGAGCTGCCTGGGGTGATTCCCCAAGGCAAGTGTTCCAATAGGGAAATTGTCCCCACAAATTATTAGAAGATGGCTTATTCAGGAAACACATATGAAAGCTAATCACATGGTATTTTGTGCCCTCCTGGAAGTTTTAGACCCTCAGATAGGGAAACCAAGATCAGGAAGAGGATGAGTCCAACTTATTAATGAGACATTGAGAAGCTCCACCCACAAAGCAGCACATATTGATCTATGAATGATAAACCCTAGATTACAGTTCAGTTTCTTCTTTAAAAAATGTATAGTAGAGGGGGAGAAAGATAGCTGACTAGATGCAGCTCCCGAGAGAGGATCCTGACCAAGGAGAATGATAACATCCAGAAAATGCCCAATTGAGTTGAAGACTGGGAGCCCAGCTGAGAGAGAAGTGATAGCTGCAGATCACCTCTGCTGAGGCAAGCTGTGACTCCAAGAAAGCAAGCTTCAGGTAAATAATTCATCTGAAAGGAAAAGTATCCATTCCCTCCCCCAAGAAAGCTGTGGTCTTTTTTGCTTTCTGTTTCCTTTCTTTTTTTCTCCTTGTGCACTCCTGCAGGCTTTCCACAGACAAACAGTGAACTGTGGACTTCTTGTCCCACCCCACGGGAAAGTGCTGTGGGAAGTGGGGGTTGACTCCCTGCTGTGATTCTGAACACTCTCTCCTAGGCAAAAAGATTGAACTAAAGTTTTCCCAACCATTCTAAACTTCCAGTATGCCCTTCCCCCCTTACCTGATGAACCAGAAGCCTAACCCCTGCTGAGACTATGGGAGGAAGTTCTCGAGCAGCACCTCTACTCTCTGTCTTCTAGACCAAGTGCCTCACCCTGCAAAGGATTCCGGGGTTCCGCACCAAGCCTCCCTCTCCCCAACAGCCAACCACAACCAGGAACCATAGGGTATGACCCTGCTGCAGAACGCTGTTGCTCAGCACCCAGGACCGCCACACTCCTGGAGCTGCGGCGGGTGGGAGCAACCCCTCCATGGGCCACACAGGCTCAGGGGCGAGGTCCGCCCCACTACAGGGGTTGAGGCAGACGGGAGTGACCTTGCCACTGCCCATGCTGCCCTGGGACCCAGGCCTGCCTCCTGCCTTTGACACCCGGCAGACGTGAGAGACCCCACCGGAAGTCATGCGGCCTTGACACTCAGGCCGGCCACACCCCAAGGACACCGGAGGGCATGAGCAACCCACCACAGGCTGCAATTTCTCAGCACCCAGGCCCCACTCCAGAGGCTGCATTGGGCAGGAGCAACCCCGCCGCAGGCCATGCAACCTCGGGACCCAGGCCCACACCACTCCAGGGGCTGCAGCAGGTGGGAGCAACCTCACCATGGGCTGTGCCACATCAGGAACCAGGCTTGCCTCCTGCCCGCAACCCTGACGGATGTGAGAGACCCTGCCGGGAGTCACTCCACCTTGACACTCAGGGTTGCCACACCCCAGATCACTGGCGGGAGTGAGTGACCCACCACAGGCCGTGCTTTCTCTGCACTCAGGCCCACCCCACTCCAGGGACTGCAGCGGGCTGGAACCACCCCACTGCAGACCGCCCAGCCTCGAAACCCAGGCCAGCCCCACTCCAGGGGCTGTGGTGAGCGGAAGTGACCCCGCCGTGGGCCATACTTTCTCAGCACTGAGGTCCTCCCCACTCCAGGGGATGTGGCAGGTGGGAGCAACCCCATCATGGGTCCGCCTCCTGCCTGCTTCACCAGCGGATGTGAGAGACCCTGGAGGGAGATGTGCTGCCTCAATACCCAGGCCTACCCTACTCCAAAGACTCCTGCAAACACATGGGACTCTGTCACAGGCTGCACTGAAAAGACCTCCAGCCTGCCTTGGCCAGTGCTTCCCCAGCCAAGGTCTCTGGTAGCTGCACAACCCATGTACTCCCACCCGTGCCCTTCCTGCTTCCTACACCAGCCCTGTCCATCTGCCCAAGGACTTGGGAAGTCATGAGAGCCCATGCCCTCCCTCCGAGGCTCTCCCTACCTCTATGCAGAAGCTTCCAAGTGACCAGAGACTGATGGAGCCACCCACTCTCGATGCCAAAGCCACAGGGATCTAGGCATTGCCAGAAACGTGGGCACCATCCCCAGCCCTGCAACTGGACCTGTGTGTGACATGCTCCCCTCTGGAGCTACTCCCACAGCCACAACTCTCTGGCTGGGGCAGCCCCAGAGGAGCTACACTAGGTCACTGCCTACAAATATCTTCCAACAATAGAGTGATCCCATCAGGGTCCAATCTTGGAGAGACGCCTCCCCAACCCTGAGGATGGCCAGAGGAAATGGTGAAAAATAATCATGGGGTGGAATCAATGGAAAAACTCTGGCAATATGAATAATCAGAGTAGATCAACTCCCCCATAGAACGACGAGATAGATACAGTGAAGATCCCTTGCATAAGTAAATGGCTGAGATGTCAGAAATCAAATTCAGAGTCTGGACAGCAAATAAGATCAGCAGAATGGAGGAAAAGATGGAATTAGAATTTCAAGCAGTAATCCAAAAGATGACCCAAAAGATGTCTCAAGAATTGAACGAATTCAAAGACAAAAATGACCAAAGATTTTGACACATTGAAACAAGAAGTTGCAGCCCTCAAAGATCTCAGAAACACAGTAGAATCCCTCAGCAACAGAATGGAGCAAGCAGAAGAAAGGATTTCTGACATTGAAGGCAAAGCTTTCGAATGCTCCCAAACCTACAAAGAGGTAGAGAAATGGAAGGCAAAAACGGATCATTCCCTCAGACAGCTCTGGATAACTTGAAGAAAACTAACATCCGCCTTATAGGGATATCTAAAAATGATGAAGTGGCGTCACAAGGCACAGAGTCTCTTCTTTATGAGATTATGAAAGAGAACTTTCCAGACATGCCAAGAAATTCTGAAATTCAGATAGCAGGTAGTTTCAGAATCCCAGCACAACTTGACCCAAAGAAAACATCCCCCAGGCACATCATAATTAAGTTCACTAAAGTTAATATGAAAGAGAAAATTTTGAAAACAACCAGACACAAGAAATCTATAACCTACAAGGGGAAGAATATTAGAATTACTGCAGATCTCTCTGATCAAACCATTCAAGCTAGAAGAGAATGGTTATTGACTTTTAATCTCCTAAAACAAAATAACTTGTTGTTTTTATTTTGAGACAGAGCCTCAAGCTATCACCCTGGATAGAGTGTCGTGGCATCACAGCTCACAGTAATCTCCAATTCCTGGGCTCAAGCGAATCTCTCACCTCTGCCTCACAAGTTGCTGGGACTAAAGGCACCCGCCACTACGCCCGGCCATTTTTTGGTTGCAGCTGTCAATGTTGTTTGGCGGGCCTGGGATGGATTCAAACCCACCAGTTCAGGTGTACGTGGCTGATGCCTTAGCCCATAGAGCCACAGGTGTCAAGCCAACAAAAGAACTTTCAACCCAGGATCCTGTACCCAGCTAAACTGAGTTTTATTTATGATGGAGAAATTAAATACTTTAATGACATTCACATGTTGAGGAAGTTTGCTATAATTAAACCAGCTCTCCAAGATATTCTCAGACCTATTCTCCATAATGACCAATGTAATCATCCAACGCAAAAGTAAACTCATCCAAAAATTTTTATCAAAGTCCAACTACCACAGTGATGAAAGGATTAAAAATGTCCACTAGATTTTCTCAAGATTTATCAATATTTTCAGTTAATGTGAATGGTTTAAATTGTCCTCTAAAGAGGCATAGTTGGCTGACTGGATACAGAAACTCAGGCCAGATATCTGCTGCATACAAGAGTCTCACCTTTCCTTAAAAGATAAATGTAGGGTCAAGGTGAAGGGATGGTCATCTATATTCCAGGCAAATGGAAAACAGAAAAAAGCAAGCATTGCAATCTTATTTGTAGATACAATATGCTTTAAACCAACCAAAATAAGGAAGGATGAAGATGGACATTTCTTATTTGTTAAAGGTGCTATTCAATATGATGAGATTTCAATTATTAATATTTATGCACCCAACAAGAATGCACCTCAGTTTATAAGAAAAACTCTAATAGACATGAGTAACTTGATTTCCTCCAGCTCCATAGTGGTTGCAGATTTTAATACTCCTTTAGCAGTGTTGGATACAGCCTCCAAAAAGAAGATATGTAAAGAAATTTTAGATTTAAACTTAACCATTCAACATCGCGATTTAACAGACATCTACAGAACATTTCATCCTAATAAAATTGAATACACATTCTTCTCATCAGCCCAAGGAACATACTCCAAAATTGATCACGTCTTAGGTCACAAGTCTAACCTCAGCAAATTTAAAAGAATAGAAATTATTCCTTGCATCTTCTTAGACCACCATGGAATAAAGGTTGCACTCAACAATAACAGGAATTTGCATACTCAAACTAAAACATGGAAGCTAAATAACCTTATGCTGAATGATAGATGGGTCATAGATGAGATTAAGAAGGAAATCACTAAATTTTTGGAACAAAATGACAATGAGGACACAAATTATCAAAACCTCAGGGATATTGCAAATGCAGTTTGAAGAGGGAAATTTATAGCATGACAAGCCTTCCTCAAGACAACGGAAAGAGAGGAAGATAACAACTTAATGGGACACCTCAAGCAACTGGAAAAGGAAGAACATTTCAACTCCGAACCTAGCAGGAAAAAAGAAATAACCAAAATCAGGGCAGAATTAAATGAAATTGAAAACAAAAGAATTATACAACAAATCAATAAATCAAGAAGTTGTTTTTTTTTTAAGGTCAATAAAATAGATAAACCTTTGGCTAACCTAATCAGGAAAAAAGACTAAAATCTCTAATTTCATCAATCAGAAATGGTACAGATGAAATAACAACAGACCCCTCAAAAATTCAAAAAAATCTTTAACGAATATTACAAGAAATTTTACTCTCAGAAATATGAAAATGTGAAGGAAATTGACCAATACTTGTAAGCACACCACCTTCCTAGACTTAGCCAGAACTAAGTGTAATGTTGAACAGGCCAATATCAAATTCTAAACTAGCATCTACTATACAAAATCTCCCTAAAAAGAAAAGCCCGGGAACAGATGGCCTCACGTCAGAATTCTACCAAACCTTTAAAAAGGAACTAGTACTTGTATTATTGAACCTTTTCCAACATATAGAATAAATGGATACTACCCAACATATTCTATGAAGCAAATATCTCTTGATCTCTAAACTAGGAAAAGATCCAATAAGAAAAGAAAACTACAGACCAATATCACTAATGAATATTGATGCAAAAATATTTAATAAGATCCTAACAAATAGAATCCAGCAATACGTCAAACAAATTATACACCACAATCAAGTGGGATTTATCTCAGGATCTCAAGGCTGGTTCAAAATACCTAAATCCATAAACGTAATTCAGCACATAAACAAATTGGAAAATAAAGACCATATGATTCTATCAATTGATGCAAATAAAGCTTTTTATAATATCCAGCATCCCTTCATGATCAGAACACTTAAGATAATTGGTATACAAGGGACATTTCTTAAACTAATACAGGCCATCTACAGCAAACGCACAGCCAATATTGTATTGAATGGAGTTAAACTGAATTCATTTCCACTTAGATCAGGAACCAGGCAAGGTTGTCCATTGTCTCCATTGCTCTTCAACATTGTAATGGACGTTTTAGCCATTGCAATTAGAGAAGAAAAGGCGATCAAAGGTATCCACAAGGGATCAGAAGAGATCAAACTTTCACTCTCGCAGATGACATGATTGTATATCTGAAAAACACCAGAGATTCTACTATGAAACTATTAGAAGTGATCAAGGAATACAGGAGTGTCTCAGGCTACAAAATCAAAACTCATATATCTGTAGCCTTTATATATACCAATAATATTCAAGCTGAAAAAACAGTCAAGGACTCTTTCCCTTTCACTGTAGTATCAAAGAAGATGAAATATTTGGGAGCTTATCTAACAAAGAATGTGAAAGATTTTTATAAAGAGAACTATGATAGTCTAAGAAAAGAAATAGCTGAACATGTCAAAAATGGAAAAACATACCTTGCTCACGGCTGGGAAGAATCAACATTGTTAAAATGTCCATACTACCCAAAGCAATATACCATTTTAATGCAATTCCTATTAAAGCACCATTGTCGTATTTTAAAGAACTCAAAAAAAAAAATAATACTTCATTTTATATGGAATCAGAAAAAAACTCAAATAGCCAAGACATTGCTCAGAAATAAAATCAAAGCAGGAGTAATCACTCTACCACACCTGAGACTGTACTATAAATCGATAGTCATCAAAACAGCATGGTATTGGCACAAAAAACAGAGAGAGAGATGTATGTAACAGAATAGAGAACCAAGAGATGAACCTAGCTACTTACCGCTATTTGATCTTTGACAAGCCAATTAAAAACATTCAGTGGGGAAAAGATTACCTATTTAACAAATTGTGCTGTGTGAACTGGCTGGCGATCTGTAGAAGACTGAAACTGGACCCACACCTTTCACCATTAACTAAGATAGACTTTCACTGGATCAAAGATTTAAACTTAAGACATGAAACTATAAAAATATTAGAAGAAATTGCAGGGAAAACTCTTGAAGGAATCGGCCTGGGTGAATTTTTTATGAGGAGTAATCCTTTTCATCTAAACCAAGGGAAAACAAGGCTTTGAAGAAGGATTGTGTTAAGAGCATCAATTTCTATCTTTCTTTTTTTTTTTTTTCTGGCCGTGCAGAAGCTTTTTTCATAGTAAGTATAGCAAGCAGACAGCCTTCAGAATGGGAGTAAATATTTGCAGGTTATGCCTCCGACAAAGGTTTAATAACCAGAATCCACAGAGAACTCAAACTTGTTAGCAAGAAAAGAACAAGTGATCCCATCTTAGGAGGGGCAAAGGATTTGAAGAGAAACTTCTCTAAAGAAGACAGGTGCATGGCCTTCAGACACATGAAAAAATACTCACTATCCTTAATCATCAGAGAAATGCAAATCAAAACTACTTTGAGATATAATCTAACTCCAGTAAGATTAGCCCACATAACAAAATTCCAAAACCAGATATGTTGGTGTGGATGTGGAGAAAAGGGAACACTTCTACACTGCTGATGGGAATGCAAACTAATACATTCCTTTTGGAAAGACATTTGGAGAATACTCAGAGATCTAAAAATAGACCTGCCTTTTAGACCTGCCTTTTGATCCTATAATTTCTTTACTTGATACATACCCAGAAGACCAAAACTCACATCATAACAAAGATATGTGTACCAGAATGTTTATTGTAGCCCAGTTCATCATTGCTAAGTCATGGAAGAAGCCCAAGTGCCCATCGACCCATGAATGGATTAATAAATTGTAGTACATGTATACCATGGATTATTATGCAGCCTTAAAGAAAGAAGGGAACTTTGCTCTTTCATGTTTATGTGGATGGAGCTGGAACACATTCTTCTTAGCAAAGTATCTCAAGAATGGAAGGAAAAGTATCCAATGTACTCAGCCCTACTATGAAGCTAATTTATAGCTTTCATATGAAGGCTATAACCCAATTATAGCACAAGAATATGGGGAAAGGGGGAAGGGAAGAAAAGAGATGGGGGAGGATGTGTGGAGAGAGGGTAAATGATGGGATCACACTTATGGTGTATCTTAGAAGGATACAGGTGAAACTTACTAAATGTAGAATACAAATGTTTTCATACAATAACCAAGAAAATCCCATGAAGGTTATGTTGAATAGTTGGACGAAAATATTTCTGATTGTATATGAAGCCAGCACACCCCATGATTGCACTAATGTACACTGCTATGATTTAATTAAAAAAAAAAAGAAAAAGAAAAGTGTCAATTTCTATACACCATCAGTCAACTAAAATAAATACAGGAATTGCCTATGGGATTTGGTGCTTCAGAGGTCCCTGGTGACATTTTCAACAGTAGCTTTCATGTACTGATTGCGAAAGAGGATAGGCTGTAGGGAATTGAAGAAGTAATGGGAAGTAAGGTGAGGATAACAGAAGGTTTCTTTTTTAGGACATGAGATTGTGTGTTTTCACAAGAGAGAAATTGTTCCTTATGGGCTAGTAAGCCCACCTTTCTAGAAAAGAACAGGTAAAAATTTCCTTCTTTATCCTTTAAAATGTATAATAAATTTCCTTCTTTATACTTTAAAATGTGTAATAAATTTCTGTAATGTAGCTAAAGTTCTGCTGAACATGGAGACCATTACAAGACTTACAAATATGAATTAAATAAAAATATTACAGAGCACACATAGAACCTCATACATTGGATAAACCAAACCAATGTTAGTTTTCAAATATAGCTGTATTGAAATAACAATGATCATGTTGGATAAATTATAGATCTTTTCCTTTTATGTTTAAAAATGTGTTACTTTTATATACTTATATTTCTATTCCTTAGTAATGTTAATATAAAAAAACCTCTGTCACGATGTGAAATCTCAGCTTGCTAGTATAAAATAAAGATCTGTGTAATTAAAGCAAAGTTTAACTAATTAAGTAATAGAAAAAGATTGTAAATAATCAAGTTACAAACACATTTCTGTATTGACATATATACAAAAAAATCTAGTATCTAGTGCCATGTCTGATACATAAAAAGTGATTAATCAATAAAATAACAAATGAATAAATTTGGGAAAATTTGTGAGACAGTGGGAAACTGAATGAATGGCATAACTCATTAATTTATATAAAAGCATTACCCAGGAGTCTGTTGGTCTAGTTTCAATCCTGCTACACAATAAATCATTCAATCTTTCTGAACTCCTAAAATCTCATTTGTGAAATAGAGATAATAAATATCTTACATGCCCCTCAGGTTGGTTGTAAGGATGAAGTAATCACTTAAGAAATACTTACACCAAGCTGGTGGTAGACTTGAATGCTGGTCCACCACCAGATGAGGAAAAAGCTACAAGTAGAAACCTTATTCTCAGGGCCTCATTGGACCAAAGAAGGGAGAAACTTTCCACTCTTTATCTCCTCGAGGGAAACATAGAGAAAGAACAATCTTCATTCCTTCACTCACCCTTCTGCAGGATAGGTGGGGTGACTTCCCTCACTGGTAAGTTGATGAGAGGAAACTAAGCATGCTTGCCTCAATCTTCTGGGATCTGTTCTTTTTGGGGGAGAAGGGGTGGAAATGCTCTCTGGCATATGTTTGGAGACCTTCAGCTGTGTTGAGCTGTGATAGTTGCTGAGTCAGTAAGTTTATCTTCCTCACAGGAAAAATATTAGGAAGTCCATATAGCTGCTTGTATAAGCCATGTCCTGTCTTCTGTTCATCATGGATAAACATTTTTCTCTGAATCTCACTCACTTGTTCCTTAATTCAGGCATTGGGAGACAGGAGTGTTACTTATTTCTTCTCCTCTAAAAACTCCAATGCAGCAGTGTAGCAGGAACTTATTTCACCTTTTTTTTTTTTTTAACCTTTTAGAGAGCTCACCTAAACCAGAAGTCAATTTGCCAACCCTTAAAGAATAATAGGAAATCCAATTTAACTACACAAGAAAGCTAGTCTTCTTATTATTTTTCTTTTTTTAGAGACGGAGTCTCACTTTATTGACCTTGGTAGAGTGGCACAGAAACCTCCAACTCCTAGGGGTTTAGGCAATTCTCTTGCCTCAGCCTACTGAATAGCTGGGAATACAAGCGCCCACCACATTATCTGGCTATTTTTTGTTGCATTTTGACTGGAGTCAGTTTCGAACCCACCACCCTTGGTATAGGGGGCTGCCGCCCTACCTCCTGAGCCACAGGTGCTGCCCAAAAGCTACTCTTTTTTAAAGAAAACATTTTATATTTCAGTTCTTCTCTGCTCATTAAGTCCTAGTCACTAAATGTTCCTATCCCATTTTGATATTAACTTCATTTTTCCCTCATTGCTATCATATGAATAACTAATAGAGTCTCCAAAACATGGTGAATCAAGTCTTTTCAAGAAGCAATTCTTTTGTAACTTCTGGGTAATAAATTTTATAAAACATACAGTTGAACCCTCTTTTATTGGATGTTACTATCTCTATCTATTTATGGTAGATTTATTTATTCCAGGTTTTCTCACAGCTCCATGCATCTTCCCTTGGATTCTTACACATTTCACTGATAGAGATGATGAGCAAGAGTACATGTTTTCACTTCAGGTAGACATGTGCAGTAGAATCTCTATAAGGTGACCACTCAAGGGACTATAACAAACTGGTCAACATGCAGAGGTGGTCATCATAAGGAACTGGGCCTATGGTGCATGTGCTGCATGACCAGTTTAAGAAAATTAGGTCAACTTAAGGAAGTGGTCAAGGGAGGGGGCAAGATGGTTGACTAGAGCCAACTTTCCACAGAGGCTCCATCTAGAAGGAGAGATAAAAAACAGAAGTTCCCCATGAAAGCTGATGGTTTAGAGCTGAGCTAGGAGAGAAGACTAAGGAATGCACATCACCTCTGCGGAGGTGAGCTGTGACCCTAGGAAATAAACTATAGCTACAAAACCCATAAGCAAACAGAAGTGAGTCTCCTCCCCCATACATACAGATCACAGTGAACTCTTTACAAATAAGTGAGCAGAGTTCATATCTCTTTTTTAATCCCACAGGAGAGAGCTTCTAAAAACCGTATGTTCTTCCCCAGAGAGCTCCCACTTGTGAACATGGGCGTTCTCCCACCTGGAATAAAACTGAACATATACCCACAATTCTGAACTCCCAGCCCACTCCTCCACCCCCACCCTGCAGTCTGGAAGCCTGTCCCCTTCAGACTGCAGATTGTTAGGCAGTTTCTTGAGAGATATGGGCATGGTGTTGGCTGCTACGAGTTTGTGCTGAAACAGCTGCATGGGTATAATGTGGGGATTGTGAAATGAGGGAGCCAAATAGGAGAGGCACTAATGTGGCCCATGGCAGAGTGTGGCTACAGTGGCAGCAACAGGGCTCATACCCTTGGTCATATTTTAGAGAAACACTTCCTGTGTCTTATGGTAACCAGATGGAGCCAGATATCTACACCAGGGCAGCCACAGTTGGAGCAGAACTGGGAAAAAAACACAGGCTCCATGAAATGGGGGTATGCCTATGGTAGTACCTGCCCAGGTGGGGCTCGGCCGGGACTGAGATGAGAGTTGGCACACAGTGGCAGCACTCACCCAAGGCAGGGCTGAGGCAGAGTCCCAGCTTTTGTGGATTCAAAATATGCTTGACCTGCAGTGGAGTATAGCTGAGACGGAGTCACAAACTCCACTAGAATATGTGTAGCAGTGGCATCAGCCTGGAGTAGGGCTGGGAGAGAGATGCACCCTCTCTGAGCTCTAATCTCACCCGGCCCAAGGTCGGGTTCAGTGGAGATAGAGACACAAACTTCACAAGAATATATAGGGCAGCGGCACCAGCCTGGGGTGGAGAAGCCATTGAAAATCTGGAATAAATAAATCTACCATAAATAGATAGAGATAGTAATATCCAATAAAAGAGGGGACACTAGATGGAGCTGAGGAACCGGGATTCAGAAACACCAGTTTGCTCTGGTGACAGACTATTACACAGAGATGGCACTGATCTCCCTTGTCTCTGGTAGGCCCATATCCCTTTCACTTCCACCCACTGGAGAGACATGGCCACAGCATTGTGGGGCTCCCAGTGTTGGGGCAAGCCTGCGGCATAGGGTGGGGAAAGAGGCACCAATTCCTCTGGCCTGATTCCTGGCCTGGGCGAACCTTCCAGTCTCCTTGACCACAAGAAAGAGCCAAACTCCAGCATCTTGGGTTTCTGGGTCTAAGCTGCCTGTGGAACCTTACCCCTAGGTTGGTAGTCACCAATCAAACTCTTGCAGTTGAGCAGTGATTTGTACTGCTTGGGATAATTGCTTTTGGAACTATCAACTTGGGCAGTCCACATGGGGACTCTCCAAGGTTGAACAGAGGTTGTGTTGAACTGGGAGGGACTGACTCCTCCTGAAATAGGTGCTGAGGAGGGGAATGGAATCTCAATTTCCTATATATCCCCCTAGCTGAGAATTTACCATTATATTGTGACTCGATAGTATTTGGATAGTGGCTGGCTGACTACAAGTCAGAGCCAGCTAACCCTATCACACCAATTTGGTTCTCAGAGGCTGTAGCTGTAGGTCTGAAAGGGACCTTGTAAAGCTGTAATGAAAAATCCCTGCTTTTGGTAAAGGGCTAGTTAACTATATTCTGGGAATCCCCAATTCAGTCACACCCTTCCAATTTTAGCACCCAAACTACAGAAATTAAGTATGGGGCAGAACTCTGACAACATGAATAATCAGAGCAAATCAACTCCCCTGAGGAAGGACAAAAGGAATAATTTAGAAGAATGAATTTACATTCGTAAACAAATGGCCAAGCTGTCTGAAATAGAATTTAGAATATGGTGGCAAATAAGATGAATAAATTGGAGGAAAAGATGGATATTTAAATATAAAAAGTTGTACAAAAGTTGTCTCAAGAAGTAAATTAATTCAAAGTCAACCTTACAAAGGATATGGACATAATGAGAAAGCAGATAGCAGAGCTCAGTGAAATGAAAATATTATTTGAGGAGCTCTGAAATTCAGTGAAATCCCTTAGTAATAGAGTGGAGGAGGCAGAAGAAAGGATTTCTGAAATCAAAGACAAAGCTTTTGAACGTGCCCAAATGTTCAAAGAGGCAGATAGATGGAGAACAAAAAATTGATCATTCCCTGAGAGAGTTGTGGGCCCAAACCAAAACACAAAACATTCATCTTATAGGAATTCCTAAAGGAGAAGAGTATGGTCCTAAAAGCACAGATGCTCTACTCCAAGAGATTATGGAGAATTTCCCAAGCATTGCAAGGGATACTGAAATGTGGACCACAGTTTCAGAACCCCATCACAACTCAATCCAAACAAAGCATCTCCTAGGCACATTGTAATTAACTTCACCAAAGTTAAGACAAAGAAGAAAATTCTGCAAGCATCCAGATGTAAGAAAAGCATTACATACAAAGGGATAAATATGAAAATGAGTGCCCATCTCTCAGCTGAAACCTTCCAAGCCAGAAGTTGGTCTATGACCTTCAGTCTCCTAAAAAAAAATAACTTCCAGCCCAGAATCCTGTGTCTAGCTAAACTAAGCTTCATCAATGATGTAGAAATCAAATACTTTAATGACATACAGGTGTTGAAGAAATTTGCAACAACTAAACCTGTACTCTAGGATATTCTCAGTCCCATCCTTCTGTGACCAGCAGAATGGTCCACAGCCAAAGTAAACTCATCCAGAAACTTTTTTTTTTTCTTACCCAGAAACTTTTGAACAAAACCTAACTTTCACAGTAGGGTAAGGATGAAAAATACACAATAGACATTTGAAAAACTTGTCACCCAAAACACTATCACACTTTTCAATTCTCTCAATTAATGTGAGTGGCTTAAATTGACCTCTAAAGAGTCATAGGTTGGCTGACTAAATACATAAACTCACACCAGATATATGTTGCATACAAGAGTCTCACCTTACCTTACAGGATAAAAATAGAGTCAAGGTGAAGGAATGGAAATCTATAATTCAGGCTATTGGAGATCAGAAAAAAACAGGTGTCACAATTGTATTTGAAGATACCATAGGCTTTAAACCAACAATGGTAAAGAAAAATAAGGATGGTCACTTCATGTTTGTGAAGGGAAACACCCAACATGAAGAGATTTCAATTATTAACATTTATTCACCTAACCAGAATACTGCTTAATTTATAAAGGAGACCCTAAAAGACATTACAAATTTGATATCTTCCTGTACCATATTAGTCTGAGATTTTTAACACCCCTTTGGTAGTGTTGGAAAGATCCTCCAAGATTAAACTAATTAAAGATATTTTGGAATTTAACCTGACCATACAACAACTTGACTTAACAGACATCTACGGAACATTTCATCTTAATAAAATTGAATACACATTATTCTCATCTGCCCATGGAACACCCTCCAAAATTGATCACATCTTAGGTCACAAGTCTATCCTCAGCAAATTTAAAAGAATAGAAATTATTCCTTGTATCTTCTCGGACCATCAAGGAATTGAAACTCAACAACAACAGGAATCTTCATACTCATACAAAGTCTTGGAAGAGAGACAACCTTATGCTGAATGATACCTAGGTCACAGAAGAGATTAAGAAGGAAATTACCAAATTTTTGGAACAAAACAACAATGAAGACATGTATTATCAGAACCTATGGGATCCTGCCAAGGCAGATCTAAGAGGGAAATTTATAGCATTGCAAGCTTTCCTCAAAGAACAGAAAGAGAGGAAATCAACCACTTAATGGGACATCTTAAGCAACTGGAAAAGGAAGAACATTCCAACTCCAAACCCAGCAGAAGAAAAGACATAACCAAAATTAGAGCAGAATTAAATGAATTTGAAAAAAAGCAATTATTCAAAAGAACAATGAATCAAAAAGTTGGTTCTTTGAAAAGATTAATAAAATTGATAAGCCTTTGGCTACCCTAACCAGAAAAAGAAGGGTAAAATACCTAATATCATCAGTCAGAAATGATAAAAGTGAAATAACAACAGACACCTCAGAAATTTAAAAAATCCTCAATGAATACTATTAAAAACTCTATTACCATAAATATGAAAATCTGGAGGAAATAGACCAATACCTGGAAAGACACTACCTTCCTAGACTTAGCTGAAAAGAACTGGAAATTTTGAGTACACCTATATCAAGTACTGACATAGCATTAACTATACAAAATCTCCCAAAAAAGGAAAGTTTAGAACCAGATGGTTTCACATCAGAATTCTACCAAACCTTTAAGAGGAACTAGTACCTATATTACATAACCTTTTCCAAAACACAGAAAAAGACAGAATACTCTCCAACACATTTTATGAAGCAAATATCACCCTGATGTCCAAACAAGGAAAAGACCCACCAAGGAAAGAAAATTATAGACCAATTTCTTTAATGAATGTAGATGCAAAAATATTTAATAACACCCTAGCAATCAGAATCCAGAAACACATCAAACAAATTATACACCATGACCATGTAAGTTCAATTCCAGGGTCTCATGGTTGCTTCAACATATGTAAATTTATGAATATAATACACCAAACAAACAAAACAAAAAACAAAGTCTATATGTTTCTCTTAATTGGTGCATAAAAAGCTTTTCATAATATACAGCATCTTTCATGATCAGAACACATAATAAAATAGGCATAGAAGAGACATTTCTTAAACTGATAGAAGCCATCCACAGCAAACCCACAGACAATATCATATTGAATGGAGTAAAAATGAAAGCTTTTCCATTCATATCAGGAACCAGGCAGGATTGTCCATTGTCTCCACTCCTATTTTAACATTGTAATGGAATCCTTAGCCATTGCAATCAGGCAAGAGAAAGCTATTAAGGGTATCCAAACAGAGTCAGAGGAGGTCTAACTTTTACTCTTCACAGATTATATGATTTTATACCTGGAAAACCCCAGGGACCCAACTACAAAACTCTTAGAAGTGATCAAGGAATATAGCAGCTTCTCAGGATACAAAATCAATACTCATAAACCACTAGCATTTATACATACCAGTAATAGTCATTCTGAAAAAAGAGTCAAGGACACTCTTCCTTTTACCATAGTGCCAAAGAAGATGAAATAATTGGAAATTTGCCTAATAAAGGACGTGAAAGATCTCTACAAGGAGAAATCTGAAACACTGGGAACAGAAATAGCTGACGATGTTAACAAATGATAAATATCATGCTCATGTCTGGGAAGAATCAACATTGTTAAAATGTCCGTACTACCCAAAGCAATGTACAAATTTAATGCACTCCCTATTAAAGCACCACTGTTATACTTTAAAGATCTAGAAAAAATAATACTTCATTTTCTATGAAATCAGGAAAAAAACTCAAATAGCCAATACATTATTCAGAAATAAAAACAAATCAGGAGGAATCACACTACCAGACTTCACACTATACTATAAATCTACAGTGATCAAAACAACATGGTACTGGTACAAAAACAGAGAGGGTAGGTGTGTGTAACAGAATATAGAACCAAGAGGTGAGCCCAGCTATGTATTGTCATTTGATCTGTGATAAAAAAACAAAAAACATTCAGTGGGGAAAAGATTCCCTATTTAACAAATGGTGCTGAGTGAACTGACTGGTGACCTGTAGAAGACTGAAACTGGATCCCCACCTTTTCCATTAACAAAAATTGGCTATCACTGGATAAAAGACTTAAACTTAATACATCAAACTATAAACATACTTGAAGAGAATGCAGGGGAAACTCTTGAAGAAATTGGCCTAGGAGAATACTTCAAGTGGAGGACCCTCTGGGCAATTGAAGCAACACCAAAAATACATTACTGGAATCTGATCAAACTAAAAAACTTTTGCACAGTGAAGAACACAGTAAGTAAAGCAAGCAGACAGTCCCCCATATAGGAGAAGGTATTTTCAGGCTATGTTTCTGACAATGGTTTAATAACCAGAATCCACAGAAAACTCAAACATATCAACAAGAAAAGTACAAATGATCCCATCTGATTGTGGGAAAGAGATTTGAATAGAAGCTTCTCTGAAGAAGACAGGTGCATGGCCTATATACACCTGAAAAAGTGCCCATAATCTTTAATTATAAGAGAAACGCAAATCAAAACCACTTTGAGATATCATAACTGCAGAAAGAGTAGCCCACATCACAACATCCCAAAACTATAGATGTTGTTGTGGATGTGGAGAAATGGGAACAATTCTACACTGCTGGTGGGAGTTCAAACTAATATGTTCCTTTTTTGTTTTTTATTGAATCATAGTTGTGTACATTAGTTCAACCATGGAGTACAGTGTGGGGGCTTCACATGCAATCTGAGATATTTTGTCAACCTGATTGACATACCGTTCATGATATTTTCTCATTTACTATATGAAAACATTTTTGATCCATATTTAGAAGTTTTCTCCTGACCTTTCAAATATGTACCACACATGTGGAAAGGGGAGAAGGAGGGAAGGGGAGGGAGAGGATGGGGGGAGATGGGACAAAGGGTATGTTCCTTTTGGAAAGAAGTTTGGAGATCACTTAAGGATCTAAAAATAGACCTACAATTTGATCCTGCAATTCCTCTACTAGGTATATATCCAGAAGACCAAAAATCACTTTACAACAAAGATATTTGCTCCAGAATGTTTTTTGCATTCCAATTTATAATTGCCAAGTCATGGAAGAAGCCCAAGTGCCCATCAATCCACAAATGGATTAATAAATTGTGGTGTATGTACACCATGAAATATTATGAAGCCTTAAAAAAGATGAAGTTTTTACCTCTTTTATGTTTATATGGGTGGATCTTGAACATATTCTTTTTAGTACTGTATCTCAAGAATGGAAGGAAAAGTATCTAATATACTAATTTCTACTATGAAATCAATATATAATCACCTACACATCCATATGAAAGCTATAACTCAACTGAACCCCAGGATGAATGGGGAAGAGGAGGGGGAAGGGAGGGGAGGGGGAAGGATGGGTGGAAGGAGGTTAATTGGTGGGATCACACCTATGGCGCATTTTACAAGGGTACGTGTCAAATCTATTAAGTGTAGTGTATAAATATCTTAACACAATGATTAAGAAAGTGTGGTGAAGGCTGTGTTAACCAGTTTGTTGTATTTCAAATTGTATATAAAACCAGCACATTGTACCTCATAAATGTATCAATAAACACAGCTATTATTAAATAAAAAAAAATTTTCAAGGAAATGATTGATATAGGATATAGAGAGTTGATCAACTATAGAGGTTCTATTGTATATGTTTATTAGAATAAGAATAAGAATAAATAATAGCGGGCATTTTATTAAGTTATTTACTTCCATCATTTAAGATATTTGGATCTTAGATCTTGTTACTGTCATTTTTTAAGTAAAGGAATGGAAGTTCATAAAGAGGAAGTAACTTTCCCAAGGTCATCCAGCTTGAAAATAATGGAACTATTAATTGAATTTAGTTCTGGCTAACTGTTGAGGTCATGATTTTAACTACTGCTTTTGATGTTAGGTGGTAAAATGGCTTCAGGGCATATTATTTTGTTCCTAAGTTGCATACTAAAAATACTTTTGGAAAGTTGAATTTTATAATGAACATCAGCATAGCCTCCATCAAGGTTCTAAAATTAATATTTTTCTATACTTGCTTTACTAGTTATCTATCCATTTACCCATTCTATCCGTCTTCCATTCCATCTTATTTTGTATGCATTTTAAAGTAAGTTGCTGGTATCAGTACATTTCTTCCAATACTACAGTATGTGTATCATTAGTTAGAGTTTAATATTGTTTTGTTTTTTCTTTTGAGTTAAAATTGATATACCATGATATGCATAAATCTTAGGAGTACTATTCTATAACTCTCCACTTCTCAAAAAGCATACACCTGTGCAAGCCAAACCCCTATCAAGATACAGAACAGTACCATAGAGTCCCCTTATGTCTGTTGCCAGTAAATCCCCACTTCAAACTCTGAGAGGCAGATAGTGTTCTGGTTTGTTCCCACCACAGATTAGTTTTGTCTTTTGTATGACTTCATATCAATGGATTTATTGTGTGTAAGACTTGTTTCATTCAACATAGTGTTTCTATGATTCATCCATATTGTGTCTGTCAATAGTTCATACCTTTTAATGGCCAAGTAGTATTTCACTATGAATATATACCACAGTTTATCCATAGTGTTATTTTCTGACACCTTGTCTGTTTCTATATTTTGACTATCATGAATAAAGTTGCTGTAAAATTCTTGTTAAAGTCATTTTGTGGTATGAAGATATGCAAAGAGAAAATTAAAACAGATTTACAAAATATGTGAGACGGAGAAAAAGGACACGGGGATTAGGAAAGCTAAGACAATGGGTTTCAAACACAGGATGAGCAATCAAATAAAGAAAGTGAATTAGGCTGATGTGCTGAGTCAGTGCACAATCTCTGTAGCCCTGCTATCTAACTCTGGGAACGTATATTTCTCGTGTGTCAATTTTCTTATCTGTCAAGTGGAATAATAGTTTTTCCCTTCCAGAGCTGGTGTGAGCACCAAATGAGAAAAAGCAAATAAAGTGACTCAACATTGTTTTTGCTTTTATTAGATTAGCCATTTTTATTTTGTGTTTACTATATTTTAATGCAGAATTCTCTCGAGTAAAATTAATAGTATCTTCTCCCATTGTAATTCTTGCCACTAATGTAAGACTATTAAAAATTATATGAGTATGGTCATAATTCAGTTTAATGGGCATTTTAACCTAAGAAATAGGAGGTTGAGGGAGTAAGGTATAAAAATCTACCATTAGGCATAAAATCCACTATTCTGGTGACTGGTACACTGCAAGCCCTATGGTCAGCATTATAAAATTTATCTTTGTAACAAAATACACTGATACTTACTAAGCCTATTAAGTTTTTTAGAAAGAATAATATTCTATGGTGTTTTTCTTTTGCTTAATTAATCATATAGATGTTTTCTTTAAAAAATGATACAATCTGCTACAGATATCTTTGCTATAATGTAATTTTTGGTCTTCAGGGTGTATACCAAGTAAAGGAATTGTAGGATCGAATGGCAGCTCAATTTTTAGATCTCTAAGTATTCTCCAAACATCCTTCCAAAAGGAGCATATTAGTGTGCATTCCCACCAGCAGTATAGAAGTGTTCCCTTTTCTCCACATCCATGCCAACATCTCTGGTTTGGGGATTTTATTATGTGGGTTAATCTTACTGGAGTTAGGTGATATTTCAAAGTGTTCATTGCAGCCCACTTCATAATTGCTAAGTCATGGAAGAAGCCCAAGTGCCCATCGACCCACGAATGGATTAATAAATTGTGGTACATGTATACCATGGAATACTATTCAGTCTTAAAGAAAGATGGAGTCTTTACCTCTTTCATGTTTACATGGATAGAGGTGGAACATATTCTTCTTAGCAAAGTATCTCAAGAATGGAATAAAATGTATCCAGTGTACTCAGTCCTACTATGAAGCTAATTTATAGCTTTCATATGAAGGCTATAACCCACTTATAGCATAAGAATATGGGGAAAGGGTCAAGGGAGGGGAGGGGAGGGAGGAGGATGGGCGAAGGGAGGGTAATTGGTGGGGCCACACCAACAGTGCATCTTTGAAAGGTACAGAGGAAACTTACTAAATGCAGAATACAAATGTTTTCATACAATAACTAAGAAAATGCCACAAAGGCTATGTTAAACATTTTGATGAAAATGTTTCAGAATGTATATGAACCCAGCACATTGTACCCCTTGATTGTACTAATGTACTCAGCTATGATTCAATAATTTAAAAAAATTATACAATCATATTCATACATGGTTCTCATAATTGGTTCTTTTCATTTAATAATTTTTGTTTACATTTTCTAGATTAATACCTAAAAATCTAACTTATTTTTTTTCAGTTAAGTAAATAATATTCCATTATAAGGATTTTACATCATTTATACAACTCTATCTTTATTGATATGCATTCAAATTCTTTCACATTTTTACTGTTAGAAACAATGTTCACTGAAAATCTTTCTGCATTCTTCTCCATTAACTGACAAGTTAGGTGAAAACATGTAAAATCCCAGAATTGTAACGGCTAGCTTTTAAAAACATCTTTTATTAATACATAGTATTTTACATACTTATGCAATACATGTATTTGTTACATGCATAGAATGTGATCCAGCCATTTTTATTTTTACAAAATACAGGAGAGCGACTTCTCAATGCTGGATGATGTTATATTGATGAGCTAGCTTGATCTTGGATTGGTTATAAGTTCCAAATTCAGAGAATTAATATAAATAATTGAGTAATACCTTTGTGGTTAATATATGAACTTTGTTAATCAGTTTATTCAAATTTCACTTTCATTTATGACCACCTACTATATGTCAGGTCCTGTCACACTGAATAAGCAAATCACAATCTCAGTTCTCAAAGAACTTAATAGAAAAGAAAGAGAACAATTACTTATAAATGAAGGGGGGTAATAAATTAAGGAAGCAGAAGGGGCTATGGAAAGCATATATCTGCATAACATAATGCTCAAGTCTCACAAGTCTATGTTTATTGACAGGATAGCACCCAAAGAAGAACAACATATATGAATATTTCAATATAAACATATAGGGTGTCATCTGTGGCTCAAAGGAGTAGGGCACCAGCACCATATGCCAGAGGTGGTAGGCTCAAACCCAGCCCTGGCCAAAAACTATAAAAATATATATACACACATATGTATAAACATATAGAATATATTGGCTTGTCTCTTCCTATATTCACCCCATTTCTTTTCTCTTTGCCATCTTCATTCTCAGCATAACCCATTAGAGAAGTATTTGGATTCCAAGGAGTTAGTGAAAGCATCCTAAAAGGCAGGAATGACAAAACAAGTGTAAAATTACTCATCCTATAAATATTATATTTAGAGCAGTTTACCCTCTTTTCTTCTCCCAGCACTTTCAGCAACCAAAACTCAAGACTATATTTTTGAATGATAAATAATAAATAAATATGACTATACCTCAGTCCACCTCAATGTTTTGTTTGTTTGGTTGGTTTTTCAGTTTCTGGCGGGACTAGGTTTGAACCCGCCACCTCCAGTATATGGGGCCGGCGCCCTACTCACTGAGCCACAGGAGCCACCCTCCACCTCAATGTTTAGTGATTCTTTGTCCACATAAACGGACTATAACAACTAACAATAAATTTGTAAGTCATCAAAACACTAACACACTTAACATTACTGTTCCTAATTTACAACATTCCTCACCTTTAGAAAACACTGACAACATATTCTTCTCTGATATTCTATTTATACAGAAATATTGTTTTAGTGTGATTTAATTGTTTCAGATTTAGAAATACAAGTGGGCTAACAGCCTTACTGACATGCATACAGGCATAGGGATTATTGAATATTGAATAATAAATATGTTTATTTGAAGAGGGATGAGACATAATCTTATGTGTAACCCTCAGAAAATAAAATAACTTTCTGAGTTTCCAGTGTCATTTTGTTCCTATGTGTACTCTTTGTTTAGCTTCCACTAACTGGTGAGAACATGTGGTGTTTATTCTTCCATTCCTGAGATACTTTACTTAGGATGATGATCTTTGGTCCCATACAAGTTGCTGCAACTGACATTATTAGAGTAATGCTCTAGTGTGTATTTTCTACGTTTTCTTCAGCCACTCATGAATTGATGAGCGTTTGGGTTGATTACTTATATATGCAATTGTGAATTGCCTTGAAATAAATATTTGAGTGCAGGTATCTTTTTGATAAAATGATTTATTTTCCTTTGGATAGATACGTAGTAGTATCTTGGATACTTGAATTGCTGGATTGAATGGTTGCTCTTTGAGAAATCTCCATATTGTTTTTCATAGAAGTTGTACTAGTTTGCAGTTCCAACAGGGCATAAGCATACCTCTTTTTCTCTACATTAGTGCCAGAATCTATTGTTTTCTGACTTTTGAATAATGATCTTTCTGATAGGGGAAAGGTAGTATTTCACTACGGTTTTAATTTGCATTTCCCTTACGATTAATAATACTGAACATTTTTTCATATGTTTATTGGCCATTAATCTATCTTCTTTGGAAAAAAATTCCCTTCATGTCTTTTGCCCACTTTTCTAGTGGGCTTGTTTCTTTGATTCTTGATATTTTATTTGAGATTTGCCTCTAGTTTTTAAAATTTGACCTTCTTTCATTCTTAAGTAACAGAGGACACCATGGATCTATTATATATTTTTATTATTTTTTTTATTAAATCATGGTTTTGTACATAAATTCAATTATGGGGTACAACATGCTGGTTTTCTATACAGTTTGAAATATTTTAATCGAATTGGTTGACATAGCTTTCATGACATTTTCTTAATTATTATGTACAGATATTTATCTTCTACATTTAATAAGTTTCACCTGTACCCTTCTAAGATGCACCATAAGTGTGGACTCACCAATTACCCTCCCTCCGCCCATCCTCCCCACTCCCTTCACCTCCCTTGCCCCTTTCCCCATATTCTTGTGCTGTAATCGGGTTATAGCTTTCATATGAAAGCTACAAATTAGTTTCATAGTAGGGCTGAGTACATTGGATACATTTTCTTTCATTCTTGGGATACTTTGCTAAGAAGACTATTTTTCAGCTTCATCTGTGTAAACATGAAAGAGGTAAAGTCTCCATCTTTCTTTAAAAGACTGCATTTAGACACATTGAGATTTATTATATTAAAATGAAGTTTCTGCTTCCAACTGGGCATGGTGGCTCATGCCTATAATCCAAACACTTTGGGAAGCTAAGGTGGGAGCATTGTTTAGGCCAGGAGTTCAAGACCAACCCAAGGAAGGATTAAACCCTATCTCCACAAAAAGTAGAAAAATTAGCCAGACACAGTGGCATATGCTTGCAGTTCCAGATACTCAGGAGACTGAAGCAAGAGAATCACTTGAGCCCAGGAGTTTGAGATTTCAGTGGACTATGATGATGCCACTGCACTCTAGCCAGGGTGACAGAGTGAGACCCTGTGTCAAAAAAACCAATCAACCAAACAAACAACAAAAGTTTATGCTTCTAAGGTTAGAATTTACCTATAGAACTTTTAGTCTACCTATTTCATAGGTAAAAAAAAAAATGATGAGTATTTAACAAAGTATAAATATGTGCCTTAGAAGGGTAAAATCCCAAATTTTGTCCCTGTAATTTTCTTAAACAAAAGATTGCCAGATTTATGTTTATACTCTATCTACAGTTCATTTTACACTTAAAGTCGGTTTGGATAAAATTTTATCAATTTTATTCTCCAAAACTAAGTCTTTGCATGCTGGTTTCACTCCAATAAAAGCAGTGCTGAAAACTTCTATTTCTCTATTAAACTTAATCAATTGCTTTGAAGTTTTAGTTTTCATCCTATGGGATAGTTTTTCACCGAATAACTGCCAGAACCTTCATTTTCAGTATTTATACATTACATAATGTCATAATTGAACTACTTTTATGAAGTCAGTTAAGTTAGCGAACACACTCTAGAAAAAAGTGTTGCATACCTCATTACTAAATATTGGTCACTTTCTAGGTACTCTCCTTGGGAAGCTATGCACCAGGGCCTAATCCACCCTTCAAAGCAATTTTGAAGCTCTTTTACTGGAATGACCATAAGAACTGTCAAGGTCAGACGTACAAGATTGAACAATTAAGTTCACAAACTCATCCTAGAAAAAGTGCCATCTACCTGTTTGCTGAATATCACTATCCTCACCAGATGTCCAAGGGGAGTACTTCAATGGTGACCATAATGATATTCAGCAATGAGGTATATAGCACTTTTTCTATGAATTTGCAAACTTAATTGTCTGAGTTCATAAATCTGCTACTGGTTCAAATTGTAATATTGTGGTAATTATATACATTGTACACCTTCAGAGAAGAATTGTGATTTGGTTATGAAAATATCAGATATCATTTTTTATGTATATTTATTCCAGAATATTCATATTTTTGGTATAAGCCTGTCATATCAAATTAGTTTAGGATTAGAAAAATAAATCTAAGATAAAACGGACATTTTTCCGGTATCTATATCTAGATAATTTGAGAAAATATATGGAGAAGTGATTGCAACTTATCTAGATTAAATCTTGTGGAAACAGACTGCAAAAGAATTTTGTTGTACTGGATATTGATTAGAATAAATAACTCCTTAGGTAAGACCTAAATTTTTTTTATCATACATATACTTTTATTGCAGTAGATGTTCTAGAAGGAGGGTTAATGTTTAACATTTACAGCTGTCAACAGAATTTTCCAGGTCATTAGACAATCCCAATTTTTCTCCCTGAAATTTGCTATATATTTTTTTTGGTTGTTGTTGTTGTTGTTTTTTGAGACAGAGCCTCAAGCTGTCACCCTGGATAGAGTGGCGTGGCTTCACAGCTCACAGCAACCTCCAATTCCTGGGCTCAAGAGAGTCTCTTGCCTCTGCCTCCCAAGCAGCTGGGACTACAGGCACCCGTCACAATGCCCGGCCATTTTTTGGTTGCAGCTGTCATTGTTGTTTGGCGGGCCCAGGCTAGATTCAAACCTGCCAGCTCAGGTGTACATGGCTGGCGCCTTAGCCTGCTGAGCCACAGGCGCCGAGTCTGAAATTTGCTATATATATATTTTTTCATTATTCCTACAGTCAAATAAGCTGACAATTTGGACTTTGGGGAGAGTTGGCTGGCTGTAATATTTAGTTGAAAAGTGCTCTAATGATCAAGTGAGTTTGTCAGTGAGAAAGAGAAGCAACTGATTTAATACAAAACAATCTGGACATTCTCAAAACTTGAATATTATCTTTTAAAGACAAATAATACTATAGAACAGGTAAGACAGAATGAATTGCATCATATTTGCTTATGCAGACTTTCTATATTGCATCAAAAAATCCTACACTGCTATTTTCTAATGTATTCCTTGAGAAACAGTCTTTTTATTCAGTATAGAGTCCAGTACAGAATCCTAAATGATGCAATGAATTAGACACCTAAGTTATATCTCCGTTTAGTGTGTTCCCATATGCACCATCTGCATACCTTTATGAGATTTCACTATATTTATTTGCTTGTTTTCTTTTTCCACTAAAGTTATTCCTTAGAGTCAAGGGAGAATCTTTGTGCATTTTTAATACCCCAAACCCAGTGCTATTGATGGTATCGGAGAAGTGTACCACAAATGTTTTCTGTGTAGTGAATGAAGCTTACACTCTCCTTGGAAATGCACATATATTCTGTGATAAAAAAAGTAATTTAACCATAAAATATATTTTATATTTTTACATGGAATTGGAATTTTATATCATATTTTACTAAAATAAAAAATAGCACATTAAAAATAATACTGGCAATAAACAGTGTAAAATGGAAAGTATCTATAAACAGTAAACACCACTTCCTCACGTAAGTAATTACTGTTAACAGTTTCTTGTATTTTTTTCAGATATTTTATATTGTTATTTAAAATTTCGTGCATATATGATTTGTTTCTGACCTCTTTAATTAGATGCTAAGCTCATTAAGTGCAGGAACAGCAGCATCTATTTCTTCCGTGCTCCACATAGTGTCTAACTCTGTGCTGGGTACCTAGTACATATGCAATAAAAATAACTTCACCTGTGATGATTCTGTTGGCTCTGCTTTAAAAGAAAAACAAATATTTGAAGGGTCAGGAGAAAACTTCTAAATACAGATCAAAAACGTTTTCACATAGTAAATGAGAAAATCTCATGAATGTTATGTCAATCAGGTTGATAAAAATATCTCAGATTGTATGTGAAGCCTGCACACTGTACCCCATGATTGAATTATTGTACACAGCTATGATTCAATAAAAAATAAAACATTCTAATGGAACTTTTAGCCGTTGGAATTAGGGAAGAAAAGGCAATCAAGGGTATCCATATAGGGTCAGGAAAGATTAAACTTTCACTCTTCGCAGATGATATGATTGTATATCTGGAAAACCCCAGGGAATCTACAACAAAACTTTTAGAAGTGAGCAAGGAATACAGAAATGTCTCAGGCTACAAAATCATCACCCATAAATCTGTAGCCTTTGTATATACCAACAATAGCCAAGCTGAAAAATCAGTCAAGGACTATATACCTTTCACAGTAGTGCCAAAGAAGATGAAATATTTGGATGTTTACCTAACAAAGGACGTGAAAGATCTCTATAAAGAGAACTATGAAACTTTAAGAAAAGAAATAGCCAAAAATGTTAACAAATGGAAAAACATACCATGCTCATGGCTGGGAAGAATCAGCATTGTTAAAATGTCCATACTACCCAAAGCAATATATATTTTTAATGCAATTCCTATTAAAGCTCCATTGTCATATTTTAAAGATCTGGAAAAAAATAATATTTTGTTTTATATTGAATCAGAAAAAACCTCAAATAACGAAGACATTACTCAGAAATAAAAACAGGAGGGGTAAGATGGCCAACTGGAACCAGCTTCCGACAGAGGCTCCTGTCCAAAAGGAAAGCTAACCTTCAGAAACTGCCCAGTTGAGCTGAAGACTGAGAGCCCAGCAGAGAGAGAGAGACAAGTGATAGCCGCAGGTCACCTCTGAGGCAAGCTGTGATGTCCAGAAACCAAGTTTCAGGCAGAAAAACTGAACCAAAGTTTTCCTCCATTCTGAACTTCCCGGATACCCTTCCCCCCATACCTCACTCACCAGAAGCCTGACCTCTGCTAAAACTGAGGGAGGAGGACTTGAGCAGCACCCACTCTTCCTATCTGCTGGGTTAGGCGGCTCACATGTTAAGAGACTTGGGGCCCCACCAAGCCCCAGACAGACAGCAGGCCAGGGACTCTGCAGGGAACCCCATGCAGCTCTGATCTGTGCCCCACTGGGCCCCAGCCTGCCACCTGCAGTGGCCAGGAACTCCGCCGGGATTTCTGTGCCCCCTGATTTCACCCTGCCAGACCTTAGCCCACCGCAAGAAGCGGCCAGGAAGTCCGCAGGGACTCTCCCGTGGTGCCGATCTGTGCCCTGCCAGGCCTCAGCTTGCTGCCCACCGAGACCCCTGCCCATCCATGCCCAGGCCCACCGCCCACAGCAGCCAGAAACTCCACATCACTGGAACACCTGCACGGCCCCAATTGGCACCCAGCTGGGGCTTGACCTGCTGCCAACAGCAGCCAGTAAGTCCACTGGGACTCCCACCCAGGGAGATATGTGCGCTGACCAGCCTTGGCCTGCCGCCCGCCAGGACCCCTGCATGTCTCTGATCCACACCCTCCGGGACTCGGCCCTCTGCTTGCAGCAGGCAGGGAGTTTGCTGGGCCTTGCCTGGCCACCTGCCCTGCTGTGGCCAGGGACCCCGCTGGAACCCCCACACCGGGCCTTTGTGTGCCACCCACACCAGCCATGGGCTCCACAAGGGAACTTCCAGGCTTCTGCCTGCCTGCCTGGGCCATGAACTCTGGGAGCCACACAACCCGCCTCCTCCCCTACCCTCCCTGCCTCTGCACAGGTACTGCCTGTTTGGTCAGGAACCTAGGAGGCTGTGCTACCCGTGCCCTACCTCCGGAGTCCTCCTCCCAGCCAAAGACTTCTGGAGGCACGAGCTCCCTTTGTAAAAGCCACTGGGTGCCCCATCTCAAGCCCTGCTGCTTGATCCGGGCATGCAAAACTCTGGAACTGCTCCTGCAGCCAGAACTCTCTGGGGGGGGGGCGGGAATCCCAGAGGAGCTACACAGGTTCACACCCTACAAAGATCCAGTAACAACAGAGTGATCCTGCTGGGGTCTGATCTGGGAGAGACACTTCCCCAAATCTGAGGACAGTCATAGGCAACAGTGAAAAATAATCATGAAGCGGAAACAACAGAAAAACTATGGCAATATGAATAATCAGAGTAGATCAACTCCCCCAAGGAATGACAAGGTAGATGCAGCACAAGATTCCTTGCATAAGCAAATGGCTGTGATGTCAGAAGTTGAATTCAGAGTCTGGATAGCAAATAAGATCAGCGCAATGGAGGAAAAGATGGAATTAGAATTTCAAGCAGTTATCCAAAAGATGACCCAAAATATGTCTCAAGAACTGAATGAATTCAAAGACAAAATGACCAAAGATTTTCAAACATTGAGACAAGAAGTTGTAGCCCTCAATGATCTCAGAAATACAGGAGAATCCCTCAGTAACAGAATGGAGCAAGCAGAAGAAAGAATTTCTGACATAGAAGA
Organism: Arctocebus calabarensis; assembly: GCA_963573935.1. Lineage (NCBI taxonomy): Eukaryota > Metazoa > Chordata > Mammalia > Primates > Lorisidae > Arctocebus > Arctocebus calabarensis. Next base: position 1,439 of record CAUYON010089967.1, on the reverse strand, counting down.
CAAAGCTTTGGAATGCTCCCAAACTTCCAAAGAGGTAGAGAAATGGAAGGCAAAAATGAATCATTCTCTCAGACAGCTCTGGGATAACTCGAAGAAAACCAATATTTGCCTAATAGGGATACCTGAAAACAATGCAATGGCATCAAAAGGCACAGAGTCTCTTCTTTATAAGATTATGAAAGAGAACTTTCCAGACATGCCAAGAGATTCTGAAATTCAGATAGCAGACAGTTTCAGAACCCCAGCACAACACAACAGGAATAAGACATCCTCCAGGCACATCATAATTAAGTTCACTAAAGTTAATATGAAGGAGAAAATTCTGAAAGCAGCCAGATGTAAGAAATCCATTACCTACAAGGGGAAGAATATTAGAATAACTGCAAATCTCTCTGATCAAACCTTTCAAGCTAAAAGAGAATGGTCATCGACTTTTAATCTCCTAAAACAAAAGAACTTTCTACCCAGGATCCTGTATCCAGCTAAACTGAGTTTCATTTATGATGGAGAAATTAAATACTTCAACGACATTCACATGTTCAAGAAATGCGCTATAACTAAACCAGCTCTCCAGGATATTCTCAGACCAATCCTCCACAATGACCAGTGCAAACCTCTACCGCAAAAGTCAACTCACCCAGAAACTATCAAATTTCATCTTCCACAGTGATGAAAGGATTAAAAATGTCCTCAGGACTTTCTAAAGACTTATCCTTATATTTAATTAGTGTAAATGGTTTAAATTGTCCTCTAAAGAGGCATAGGTTGGCTGACGGGATACAAAAACTCAAGCCAGATATCTGCATAAAACTCTCATCTTACCTTAAAAGATAAATTTAGACTTAAGGTGAAGGGATGGTCATCTATATTCCAAGCAAATGCAAAACAGAAAAAAGCAGGTGTTACAATCTTATTTGCAGATACAATAGGCTTTAAATTACCCAAAGTAAAGAAGGATAAAGATGGACATTTCATATTTGTTAAAGGTAATACTCAATATGATGAGATTTCAATTATTAATATTTATACTTCCAACCAGAATTTGCCTCTATTTATAAGAAAAACTCTAATAGACATGATTAACTTGATTTCTGCCAGCTCCATAGTAGTTGGAGATTTTAATACTCCTTTAGCAATGTTGGATAGATCCTCCAAAAAGAAGCTAAGTAAAGAAATTTTAGATTTAAACTTAACTATTCAACAACTGGATTTAACAAACATCTACAGAAATTTTATCCTAATAAAATGGAATACACATTCTTCTCAGGACCCCATGTAACGTCCTCCAAAATTGAACACATCTTAGGTCACAAGTCTAATCTCAGCAAATTTAAAAGAATAGAAATTATTCCTTGCATCTTCTCCAACCATCATAGAATAAAAGTTGAACTCAATAACAACAGGAATCTGCATACTCATACAAAAACATGGAAGCTAAA